>JAJJWW010012939.1:70192-309305 GCA_023531295.1 Papaver armeniacum
TCGTGATTATTAATTACACCCGCACGTTATTGGCATTAATTATAAAAATGCTGGTAAGGTTATAAAAAGAAGGCTATTATTGGGGCTTCACTTGGATTCTTAGTGTCCAAAAAAGTGGTTATGGGATATCCTAATACAAATATAAAATGTCTAGATTATCCTTTAACTAAAAAAAAACTTAAAAACCTAATTTTTTCTATTCTAACTCAAAGAAAAAACTGCTCCTCTTCCTCTCCTCAATAAACCACTGGACGATCAAATTCATCACCAACAACCGAATCAAGAATTTGAAGAATCACGATTTTTAACTCCTCAACAAGAACCCATGGTTTATGTTAGGTATTAATCGATAACTCATCTTGTTTTTACTCGTTTTTGTGCTAAAAATAGGTTAGATTGAATGAAATCGAAGTCAAATTAGGGTTTTAGTTGCGTTTTTGAAGGTGTTACGGTTGGCTTCGCTAACCGTAATTATAGTTTCTGAAGATATTACGGTTAGGTTTGGATGATTCCAAACCGTAAATCTATTTTGCATGTGGTATCCCAGCCGTAAAATTTATATTTCCAACCGTATGAACAAAATCTAAATCACAAGAAAATTTACGGTTGGTAATGAAAAATTCGAACCTAGACGTAAACTGAGTTACGGTTTCGAATTGTGTAAAACCCAACCGTATACTGGGTTATGGTTGGGTTCGTAGTGCCATTTTCTCAACCGTAATGGTTCTGCAACTGGGTTTTGTCTCATTGATTACCAGTTACGGTTTAGAGTTCATCCAAACCTAACCGTAAATAGAGGTTACGGTTGGTAACGAAGCTCAAACCCAACCGTAATCGGGCATATAAGTCGAAAAATCTGAATTTTTTTTACGTACTTAAGCTAATGTTGAGGGAAATTGAACTCATGGGAGATAGTTTAGAGGCATAGAAATTCTTTTTTTTCTTCTCTTTAGTTTTTCTTCCCACAAAAACTGTCCCAAAAATTCACCAAGTATATAACAAATTCATTAATTTAATTATTATCAAATTAAATAAAATTAACATTAACTAAATAAGGGTTGTTTAATCATTACAAAATTATTTGAGATAAGGGGTTTTTGATATTACTTATGGGTGACCCGTTTTTTGTCCTATTAGGTGACGCCCTCTCATGAAATGTGACGCCCCAATAATAGCCTTCTATAAAAATGCTAGTAATTCCAGGCTGGCCTCCGGAATTCTTTATTGCTGTAAGGAGTAAACTTTATTAAACATACTAACTAGATTGCACGATGGAATGCCCGAAATGCATCATGTAAGTTGTAACACAGTTTTTTTCTTCTTAAATTTTTTGGCTAGCCGCTAAATCGGAGTTCTTTTGCTGATATAACGGTTTTAACGGACAGAATGTCTAAAATAAAACCTTGATAGTGCAACTACAAGGGTTACAGGCAGACCACCACATTGACAGGATAGAACGTGGGAACGACGAGGCTTGGGGATTGTTAGTGATAATCATTGAATACTGATTAAGATGTGATTAGACTATTCAGGTGGATATGATCAGTTATTTTATTATTATTCGCAAGCAAGAGTGAGTTGCACGTTGGCAACTGAAATCTGTATATCCATTTTGGGCTTTATGAAGGACAACAAGGGTTAACGGATTGAAGAAATCATACTTCTATTCCATCCATGTGACCCATCCAAACAACACAAAATTGGTTAAAAAGATCAAAAATAACAAATTTTAGGTGAAAAAGATATCTAAATTTTGATACTGTTTAAATGGACAAAAATACAAAAATAGCGAGGATGTAAACAGTTTAATCCTACCTATTTTTAAATATTTTTTCTTTTTTTAATTTACATTAGGATGCATCCAGTTTCATCCTTACTATTTTTTTAAGTTTAAGTCAGGATGTATCCAGTTTCATCCTTGCTATTTTTTTTGTCCATTTCGTCCATACTAACTTTTACTCGTCCAATTGAACCAAGTTTTAAAAATATGTGGACAAATGACCCATTTTCCGTCCCAACAACCGCTACAACTTTCCCGCGAAAACGTCTAAGCCTCGTGAGCATAAACATGTCTCTATCTTCAATAAACAGCCTCGACTGTCCATTTTAAAGTAGTTTCAAACTTTTAGATTCAGCTTAAGTAGATCAAAACGTAAAGTAGAAAATCATACTCATTACTCAAAGACCGTATTGTAACTAAAATAAAAAAGATGTGACAATATACTGATATAATCACGAAAAAAAATTGCGCAGAATAACAAGTAATAGAAACACTCTGGTACTTGTTGTTAAATGTAGGAAATATAGTCATGAATTGGCCACTCAAGACTATTTCCAAAGTGAATGGAAATTGGGAACTAAACAATGGAAGTTTAGTTGGGAAACAAGATGGAAATGGACGGCTAACATTCAGTTAGGAAGGAAGAGTCGCGTCCAGACTAAACGGAATCATTGGATTGTGAATCTGATGGTTTGGATGCAAGCCTTCACTTGAATAATGAATGGACGTCATCCAAGGGACATGACCGATCCTAACCGTCGCTTGTTTCAAGGATTATAACCCAATTCCCTAATCCTTTTTGCACAAAGAAAAACATACAAAACCATTTTGTATACAGAGAACTTTTGAACTTCTTCAACTTTCATTGATTTTTTCAATTTCAAGTTTGTAAGAGAGTTTGTGCTACAATTTTCGTGTTCGTTGTTCGGTGTAATCGAAGTGCTGCGAAATACATCGAGGTATTGTTGAATGTTGGAGACACATACCATTAAACTGTAACAACATTCTATACATGGCATCAAATGTCTTAAGCAAAGAGATTACTCACCTCAATACACACATTCGTTTGGTTACCGATTCCATTGTCAAGGTGCACATTTTCCATCTTTACTTGTCTAATTATTTTGTTTGATTTTGGAAACAGTTTATTTGTGATTTTGGGCTTTAGGGTACCAATTGTGTTTCCGTCTTTATAATTACTGTGCTGCTTGCGTTCAATAGTATATGAGATATAATCAAAAACCTAGGATTGCTAATTGTCCTGTCCTAATAGTCTGCATACATAGTATTCGTCTTTATGCCAAGGAGGACTCATATTACTATCGTAACAATTGTTGAATTACTGTTTTGCATGATAGCATTAATGAATGATAACCTGTTGGAAATTTTGAATAGAAATTATGTTGGTTATAATTGAAGGGTTGTTTCCAAGAGAAGTGACCCTCTATGAATGGACTCTTTCCAAGAGTTGTGACTCTCCATGAAAGGACTCTTACAAAGAGATGTGACTCTTGGCGAACAGACACTATGTCCTTTCCTAAGAGACACCAATCAAGTATATAAACCCCACTCTAGTTTCATTCTAAACACAAGAGAAAAGCACACACAAAAATCTGATTTCACTTGCATTCATTGTTGTCATAGTATTGAGAGATAAACACTATATTTGGTTCATCGCTTCTTGAGTTTGGAGTGCTTCTACTCGAGGAAGAAAGATCGTTGTATCCCGGGAGACATTTCGCAAGTAAGAACCCATTAGCACCGAATGGGGCGAATTTCGTCTTAAGGACAGAGTATCCAATACTCGACTCGGCCTATGCATAATTCATAGTCTTCTAATTCTCTCGCATTTCTTTTCTTAATCTCCTCGGTTCTCGCATCTCGGATCATCGTCAGCAGCATAAAAAGGAGAAGATATCCAACAATCTTAAGACGAAATCCTTTTATCTTCTTCTTTTCTTCTAGTTTAATTTATGTCTGTTGAGTTGCGCAACATTTACAAGATAAGGTCATATTGAATTGATGTCAAGACGATGCCTCCGTAAGACTAAGCGTAGTACGTTGGATCAAGTTTGAATCATCAAATAAGTGCTTGAGTTAATCTCCACGGAAGCAAGTTAGTGAAGTCGTGCAAATTATAAGTGGCCGACACTTTGGGTTTGTTTTTAATAAGTCACACTTCCCACCGAAAGTTTTGACTTGTTAAATTAAGTTATTTTCCTCTCGTTATTATTTCTTCAATTATTTTCTCGTTGCAAATCAATTCTTTTTATTAACTGATATGTCACTAATGTCTATGGATTAATGTTGAATAGATAAAGTTAACATGGATGATAACGAAATCAGGCGAAATTGCAACAAAGCAGGTTTTTAAAATAGAAAAAGAATGGAAAGCAAGATGGGTGTTCTTTCAACGGAATCTTGTCTCCTCAAAGATTGATGCATGGCAAAAGCGAGAAAACGGTTAGTGCATATTTAATGAGTACATGATTCTATTTCTTGTGCTGATTCTATTTCTTGTGCAAAGAGATGTTTTGCAATCACTATGCTAGAAGGCGTAAGATTAAAAAATCAAAACAAAGTTATTTGTCAAAGATACTAATCCTCTAAACATTTAATGGGAAACACAAGTTAGACTCACATAATGCTGGAGTGTATTGTTTGGATGGGTTCTTTACCGAAAGATCAAGTAATTTTAATCTACAAATGATAATTGGTACTTTGCTAATTGCTAATTGCGTTACACAAGGTGTACGTAATAGACTCCGTTTGTGAGTGGCGACAGACAGAAACTATGTTACTGAAATGTGTATCCTTGAAATTATGAGTGTGAGCGATTCCACCAATAAGGATCAGATTAGTATAACAAACTGATGGGAATCAAATAAGTGATGCATAAACACAATGGTGTTTCATGGCATGTGTAAAATGTCATGAAATGGGAGGAACAGGGTAGAGGATTAGAATGGAAGTTTAATGACTGACGTTTGGAACGTCGATCTCAAGAGGATTTGAGTGAAATCTTATGACATCGATGATATCTTTGCAAAGTTTGGAACGACGCGTTCAAGTTGCTCCAGTTTGTTGTTAAAGGTACCTGAGAAATCATGTCGTGGAAGTAGCTACGTAATTAATTGGATTAATAGTGATATGTTTCTAAGATGATTAGGGGTGGCCAACCTAATATCAAGAGAGTAGTTACATAATCACTGGTGCATGCACATATGAATTTGTAAAGACATGATTTTTGGATATCATTTGTAGCATACACAATTGGAAAAGAAATTACAATGATTTGTGTAAGTGCTACAAATAGTAATGAGTTTCTAATAAATAGTCTTAGAGGACCGCGTGAAAATATTTTTGATGACTAGAGATAATGTGTTCATCGAGGGAATAGGTTAATTTAAAGCCTAATAATTATGAGTGACGATAATGGTAACCCAACCTAGTTGACCGGAGATCCCAAGATCTAGGTTCAAAAGGGACAACTAAGTTATGTATAACCTGAGTAAACACCGTGGAGATAAAACTCCATCCTATTCCTATGATGAGACAAAGTGTATTTCCGAAATGTGTTTTAGGATAATCTATGCTTTTAATGATGCCTATATCTTGTATTTACAAGTGGGATACTACAGTGGTATCCTTAATGGGACATCACCTATGTGAGTGTAGAATTGTGGCGATTCTATGGAAATTTTATAAGGCTTTAATTTCTAGAGCACTCATGAATCCGGGATTTGTTCAGGCCGAAATGAACACAACCGTAGAACCAAATTAGTGAGAAAAGGCACTGTGTGATAACTATTGTCTTGGTTTACATTAAAAGTCGAACAGTTCAAGACATCGCGTTCACGGTTAGCGAGTAAATCCGATAGTTATTCACTAAGGAAGGTTCAAAGCCAAAAGCTACCTATCCCCATGCAATGACTTTTCACTTTATCTCTTTAGTGTATGCATAACATTTGCATTCTTAGAAGTTCTATTCAAATGTGGGGGATTGTTGGAAATTTTGAATAGAAATTATGTTGGTTATAATTGAAGGGTTGTTTCCAAGAGAAGTGACCCTCTATGAATGGACTATTTCCAAGAGTTGTGACTCTCCATGAAAGGACTCTTACAAAGAGATGTGACTCTTGGCGAACAGACACTATGTCCTTTCCTAAGAGACACCAATCAAGTATATAAACCCCACTCTAGTTTCATTCTAAACACAAGAGAAAAGCACACACAAAAATCTGATTTCACTTGCATTCATTGTTGTCATAGTATTGAGAGATAAACACTATATTTGGTTCGCTGTTTTCTTGAGTTTGGAGTGCTTCTACTCGAGGAAGAAAGATCGTTGTATACTGGGAGACGTTTCGCAAGTAAGAACCCATTAGCACCGGAGTGGGGCGAATTTCGTCTTAAGGACAGAGTATCCAATACTCGACTCGGTCTATGCATAATTCATAGTCTTCTAATTCTCTGCGTTTCTTTTCTTAATCTCTGGTTCTCGCATCTCGGATCATCGTCAGCAGCATAAAAAGGAGAAGATATCCAACATAACCAAGATTAGTATAAACTTCCAACAATCTTAAGACACTTGATTTTGATACTTTTGATAATCTTAGTTGATTTAGTGGTTTGGAATTCGTACACATCTTGGCCATATACTACAGACTAGCAGGTCTATAGTACGTTTCCATTTAATAAGTTCTGTATTGCATTAGTGCTTTCATTGTTAGCATTAGTGTTTACCGGGTACTATAGATTTTTGAAATCCTAGTGGTAATACTGCACAAAACATATAACTCACAGTAGTAGTCCTAATACAATTGGATTAGGATAGTTGTTCAGGTTCTGTGTTATTCTTCTTGTACAAATATCTCATTAAATTCCATTTTGTTTTGACATTTCTTTGGTTTGAGTACTTTGGAAGTTCGGGAATTTTGTAGTAGTTAATACTATACAGTGTGTTTAGTAGCAACTGCAATTGTTGAGTTACAAATTAAGTTACCAACGGTGTTGCTTGGTCCCGGACTATGTCGTACGGAAGAGATAAGAATCCTAAAAAGGATTTTATGCCTAAAATAAGCAAGGTTGCTCCTTTGGCTTATGTCGTTGAGTCGAGCTCTATTTGGCATGAGAGATTGGGTCATGTCAATTATGGTTCTTTAAAGAAATTAATGAGCATGGAGTTGTTGCCCAAACTCGACATAGATTCAACTAAACGGTGTGATGTTTGTGTTGAAGCTAAGTTCACAAAATCTCCTTTTCATGCGGTTGAAAGGGATACAAAACCATTGGATTTAATTCATACTGACTTGTGTGATTTAAAGATGGTTCAAACCCGGGGAGGCAAAAATTATTTTGTCACATTTATAGATGACAGTACACGGTGTTGTCGTGTTTACTTAATAAGAAGTAAAAATGAAGCAGTTGATAAATTTCAACTCTATAAGAATAAAGTTGAGAATCAACTAAACAGAAAAATTAAAATTTTGAAAAGCGATAGAGGCACCGAGTATAAATCTACATTAGACGAGATTTGTGCGCAAAATGGTATCATTCATCAAGTAACGCCTCCTTATTCGCCACAGTCAAATGGCATTGCCGAATGGAAAAACTGTACTTTAAAAGAGATGATGAATGCTCTTTTAATTAACGCTGGAGCACCCGAAAACTTGTGGGGGGAGGCTGTACTTACATCAAACTACCTTTTAAATAAGGTACCCCACAAGAAAAAGTCAAAAACTCCGTATGAATTATGGAAAGGAGGGCAACCTTCATATAAATTCATGAAAGTGTGGGGTGCCTGGCAAAGGTAGAAGTAGAAGTACCGCGTCCTAAAAAGGTCAAGATAGGACCAAAAATAGTGGATTGTATTTTCATAGGGTACGCTGAGAATAGTAGTGCCTATAGATTTCTGGTTCATAAATCAGAATCGAAGATATACATGTGAACACAGTTTTAGAGTCAAGGGATGCAGTATTAACTTACCGAGTGGGGAGGGGTGTTTTAGTACGAGTGGGAAAAAGGTAAAAAATCTGTTTGAATCACCGAGTTGACTACGATTTTTACTCTCCTCAGATCACGTTTTGCTCTCCCTTTAACAAAAATCCCTATAATATAGCTAATAAAATTTTAGTTAGAATCCTTTTATAATAAATATAAAAATAAAAGAAGAATTTAAAAATCAAATAACCTTAACAATGTTTTCGACGAAAATCAAATTGTAAACTTACTGTACTATGTTGCTTGATTAATGATATTTAATCTTTATATAAGAAAAATAAAAAAATGTGGTACTAATTAATAATAGTATTCCACTATATTCTAAAGCGATTACACAAAGCTTTTTGTTGGCAACCAAGAAAAATAAAATAAATATAAATGTAGATTCATGTGCTTTTAGTTGGTAGAACAACGTGCGTGATAACGTCTTGTAAATAGAAAAGTATAGAAAAAGACATAAAATAGAGGGAAAGAAAAGAGAGAGAAATTATATTAATTAGTTGAATATACAAACATTAGATCCTATATTAATATTTATGGCGCTAGACACAAGGGTATGCCAGTAATAAATAAGATTTAACGTAGATATTCTTAACATAATTAGACGTATATAACAAACAAATAAGAAGTTTTTCTTAATTTTATCACGTTATATCTTTATAAACGTGGAAATTTCTGAGGAACCCAAGTTTGAGTTCTCTCTCTTCTAATAACCCATCATTAAAATTGTATATATGTGTAGCCCAAAATACAAGATCTACGGTTAAGATTAACGGATTTAGATTGAATTTGAATTTTCCTATTTTGTGTAGGACAAAATTAGCCTTTTATTCAACTTAACTAATTTATTTAAAAAAAAAATTGTCCAATTTTTACGGTCAATGGTGATGGCCATAATTATCTCCGGATATATCTCCTCACAAATAAAATATTTACCAACATTTACTGCTAATTAATTTCATACCATAAAAATCTTACTCTAGATCTAAGAAGAAAGAGATCGTTTCATTTCTCTTATTCTTTCACGGGAATTCTTCTTCTTCTTTTTTCTCCAATTCCAGTAGCAGTTCGGTGGGTTTGGGATGATATAATGGTTTCTTCGCTGAGTGCTTTCCAAACTTTTTTAATTTGGTCAATGTGTACTACCACAATAAACCATCGTCCCTTACCAGCCTTCAATCCTTACTGGATTCATAAAGTTTGTGGTTCCACATGTGGGATCACCGTCTTCGTACTCATACATGTTTCATTGGTTTTGAGATCAAAGGTTTATTAATGACCTACTTTTACTTGTATCGTTGATGATAATTACCTTTTCCTTTGCTTTGTTTTGGAAGTTATGATCCTATTCTCTACTTAGCATTTGAAGTTATGATACATAATAAGAAACCATAAAAAAGCGTATCACAGTATGAGCCGGTACTGTCAAGATGATACTAAGTTGTCTGCTTTCACAGTCTAAAATAATTATGTCGAAGTGTTTTTGTGGTATGGGTCTTGTGGTCCAGTGGTACTTACTCTTTCGTAAGATATCCCACTAAAAAAGGGAAAACTTACTTGCAACAAGATCTCTTCTTCTTCTTTCAGATTTCCATTTCTTCTTTCATGAGGATCTATTATTTTTCTTTCTTTGTTTAATGTTTACTCGCTAGTATTTTTAGTAGTAACTTTCCGGTTGTTTCTTTCCAGTTTTTTTTGTAATTGTTGTTGGTTTCTGTCTTTTATGGATAGCTAATTTTTCCCTGTGTTTGCAGTTTACTTGCCTCCTATTTTGAGATTATCAGTCGTGAATCTAAGAACAGTGTGTAATCAAAGTCGGCAGCAGTTGTGCTTCTTCCAGCAGTCGTGCATTTTCACCATAAAAAGTATTGGGCAGTTCTCGTATTATTATTCTCAGTGGTGTTGATCCTATATATCCCATCATCGTTCTTCCAGTCCTGCACTTCCTCACTTCATGCACTTTCATCCTTCGCCATTTCTGATCCACCAGTTCATGTATCATGAACCGTTACACTTTCCTTTCAGCTCCCCACTTGTTCAAAAACGGTTACAAAAATATCATTGGTTTAGGCGTTAATCAAGGTATCTCACTTATTAGGTTTAAAATTCAAAAGAGTCAAAAAAGGAAAGTTTGTCAGTCCGATATGAATGCTGATTTTCCTAAATATGGTAATGATGAGTGTCAAAAATCATCTGTTCCTAAGTATATGCTATACCCAAAATTTTATCAAATCTTAAGGAAAGAAAATATCTTGTTAGTGCATAATTGCAAAGGATTTTTAGCTCATAAGACGAATATAAACCCTTTGTTCAATAACCAATTCACCCAGTGGTATCATTCAATAATATTTCTCCCTGTCAAGCATCTAATGGCGTCATCTTCTAATCAGTATGTTTCGAATCTCATGGCTAGAATGAGGTTAGCTGTCTCCCAGGGTGGTATTTCAAGATCAGTTACATCTTCTAAAACTGTGAATGATGCAGCTGAAGATTGGTCAATAAGTTTACTCAGTAAAATCTATATCAAAGATTCAAAAGATACCGTTGAATTTACTGACATAAAAAATGAGGTCCTTACTATGTGGAAAAGACACAAACCCATACAAATCAATGCTATGGCTCTTAACAACTTTGTCTTCAAACTGAATTCTGTTGAATCTTGTGAAACTATCATCGCCAATGGTCCGTGGGTAGTAGGTGGTCATATGCTGGCTGTGCAAAAATATGATAACCAAAAAGAAGTCAAAGACCATATATTCTCAAGCCAGATCTGGCGTATTCAGTTAAGAAATTTGCTTCTTGAGCACCTTAATGTTCAGGTTATCGATGATATATGCAAGGATATAGGGAAAAAGATAAAGAGAGAACTTAAAATTGTAGACCATGTGGTACTAAGCTTATCACCATTTGGGTTGAAGTAGATCTCAATAAACCACTTAAGAGAGGAGGATGGTTATATACTGCTAGATCGAACAAAATGCACTGGGCAAGGTATCATTTTGAAAAACAGCCGCGGAAAATCTGTAAAGAATGTTTTGTGATAGAGCATGATGCATCAACTTTTGAAGGAACTTCAAACCAACTCAAAGTGGTGGCATATACACCAGAGGAATTTTACCAATGGTGCCAAAATCATCCAGATGGTCAAGCTCTCATGGCTGCCCTTGCAGAAGAAGATGGGTGCCTTAATATGAATCGTGCCTTATCCTCATCGTTAGAACCAATAATTTCACAAGAAGGAGAAGGGTCAAACAACAGAAAGCAATTGAGAAATACGGATAATGAAACCGAAGATGTGGAGATTGAGGCCTCTCAGCAACCAAACCTCAACCATATTAACCCAATTTTTCAACCCTCTGAAATTTTATCCCCGATTGCCACTGAGAATAATCATCATGACTCTGTGAGATCTACTGCAAATCAAATCGTGGAGGGTGATGTAGAGATGTGCGATAGAGCTTTTGATACACATGTTCTTGGAAATCTCAATAATGGAGCACAAGATGGAACTGCAAACAAGGTTTTTATCTTAACCTCAACTAAATATTTGAATTTAAGTAGAATATATGCTTTGAATTTTGAACTGCTACATCCTCTCGATTTCATTAATTGTTTGGTAGGTCATAATAGGGTTCCTCTTATTAAAGTGCATGCTTTTAGTTGGTTTACAGTGAAAATTAGAGTACTTCATCCGTTTGGATTTGATTGTTCTTAGAGGGGTTTTTCCTTTAAACTTCAATAGATCAATTAGCAATCATAAAAAAGGTATTAGTGTTACTCAGGACATGAATATTTTGAGTTGGAATGTACAGGGGTTTGGAAACAAGTACACTAGGTATCATTTAAGTGATCTTATCACTGCCAATGATCCTGATTTAGTATTTCTTTCTGAAACTAAGAATATGGAAGGAAAAATGTTGAAATTCACTCAAAGATTAGGTTTTATAACTATCGTTATGTTAACCCTATTGGGGTTTCTGGTGGCCTTTTTCTATTATGGAAGGATGGTATCAACATTGATATAGTAGATGCTAATAGGAATTTCATTATCTCATTCATCGAATTAGTGGTTAGGAGTACTAAATCTCTTATTGTTTGTATGTATGGCGCTTTAGATAATGAAGATGTTAGAAATCAGTGGGACTATCTCAATGGCCTAGCTAATGCTTATAGGTGCCCTTGGATTGTAGTTGGAGATCTTAATTTCATAACTAGAAAGGAAGACAAATCTGGTGGAAACAACCCTTCTCGAGCTGAATTAGAGGTTGTCAATAATCATTTGGACTCCCTAAATCTTACTGATATTCCCTTTGTAGGATCTCCTTATACATGGAGTAATAGAAGGAATGATATCTCTTTAATCCTGGAGAGATTAGATAGAGCTCTTGGTAATGATAAGTGGTCTACCCTAATAGCGTAGTGTATCATTTAATTCCTTATGGGAGTGATCATTGCCCTATTCTCTTTGTTAGTGCTAGAGATAACAATCCTAATAGGAAACCATATCGTTTTAACAAATGTTGGTTTCTTGATAATGATTGTTTTGATCTTGTTAAACAGAATTGGAGTGTGAATATTAATGGGTCTCATGCCTTTAAATTTACTAAGTCCTTGCAAAATGTTAAGACCATTCTTAAAGATTGAATATTAATAAATTTGGGAATTTCCATACCCAAATTAAGGATATTCAATCTCAAATTACTATGTTGTCTCAATCTGCTCATTATAATCAGAATAGGAACAGAATTCCCGATCTGGAAAAAAGACTTAACTTTCTTTATGATGTGAAAAATGACTTTTATATGCAAAGAGCAAAAGAAAATGTTTTGACATTTGATGACAGAACACTAAATATTTGCATGATATAGTTAAGTTTAGAAAGAAAAGAACCCAGATTGAATCTCTTCAATCTGATATCGGTGTTTGGCTTACTGATAAGGATAGTATTGCACATGAGCTTAGGAATCACTTCTCTAAGATGAGTAGGTCCTCTAATCCTCCAAATGCTGATGACTTCTTAAAAGATCTAGTCCCTTGTATATCTAGTTCGAGAATGACATGCTTATTAGATCGCCAGATCGAGGAAATTAGGAATACTTTATTCCAAATGCAACCATGGACCTCGCCAGGTCCGGATGGTTACCCCCCTGGATTCTATCAAAAATGTGGGAGGTTATAGGTGAAGATATGGTTAAGATGGTCCAGCCTTCTTTCATTCCAAACATTTACTTAAACAACTAAACCACGTTTTTATTTCGTTGATCCTAAGAATGCTTCACCTAGAATGTCTTGATTTTAGACCTATAAGTCTTAGTAATGTAGCTTATAAAATAATAAGTAAATTACTAGCATCTAGGCTTAAAGTGGTAATGGATAATTTTATTAGCCCTTACCAAGTCGTTTCCTTGCTTCTAGACAAATCACTGATAACATAGTGATTGCTCATGAAATGGTTGACACTATTAGGAAAACCAGAACTAAGAAAAGCCTTATGGCTGTTAAGTTAGACATGTCTAAGGCGTTTGATAGATCGAATGGAATTTTCTCGATTGCTATCCTTAGAAAATTGGGATTCCATGAAGATTGGTGTACAATGATATATGAATGCATTTCTACTGTTTCTTCTTCTCGTTTTGCTTAATGGCTCTCCAGGTGAAGTATTCTATCCAACAAGGGGTCTTAGACAGGAGACCCCTTGTCACCCTACCTTTTCATAATTTGTATGGATTGTTTTTCTAGAATGTTACTCAAAGCTGAACAGATAACTCTTTGCAGTGGTATAAAAGTCACTAAAACTAGCCCTTCAGTTAGTCATTTGTTTTTTGCAGATGACTGCCTGATCTTTGCTAAGGCCAATCTTAGTAGTGCTAGGACTTTGGATAGTATCATTAAGGACTTCAGTAAATTCTCAGGTCAGTCTATCAACCTGGATAAATCTGGTATGGCTTTTAGCCCTAAAATGGACACTAGTATTAAGAACCAAATTGTTGGTATTCTCAATATCAAAACTCGGCTCTTAAAGATAAATACTTAGGTGTGCCCATTCTTATCCAAAGAAACAAAATGGAGACTTTTGGACATCTTGAAGAGAACTTTTATGGTAGACTAGCAAATTGGAAAGGTAAGAATCTAAATCAACCATCTAGGACGGTCATGGTTCAATCTGTTTTAGGTACTTTAGCCTCGCATCATCTTGCAGTCTTTCCAATGCCTAAGAAACTTACAGATAGGTTAGATGGCATTCAAAGGAATTTCGGGTGGAACAAAAAGCCTGGTGCTAGGGTGGGTTTTTCATTAATTGGAAGTGTGTCGCTAAACCTAAAGCTCTAGGGGGCCTAAACATAAAGAAAACGGCCGAGTTAAATCAAGCACTCCTAGCTAAACTAGCCTGGAGAATGCTGCATGAGGAAGATGCATTATGGGTTCAGATTTTTAGGCATAAGTATTTCCCAGATTATAATCCTTTGCATTATGCTAGTCCTGAGGGTTCTTGGGTCTGGAGGGGATTGTGTGAGGGTCTAGAAACCATTAGAAATCACTACTGTTGGGAAGTAGGAGATGGGAGAAAAATTTCCATATGGAAAGATAGGTGGGTTCCTTTTAGAACGCAATTGCTTTCTTCTAGATTTAGTTCTACTGGCATGGAAACAGTGAACCAATTGATGATTCATGACTGTAATCAATGGGATATGGATATTTTGAATGCTTTGTTTGATGCCGATGTGGTGACCGATATCTCGCAGGATTAGAATACCTTTAAAAGGTGAAGATAGGCTCATTTGGATGCCTGCATCTAATGGAATATTTACAGTAAAAACTGCTTATCAAGCAGTTGATAAACATGATAGTTCTAATAGTGTTAGTAGTAATTCAACAACATTCCCTTGGAAACTATTATGGAAGTTAGTGTGCAACCAAAATCCTACACTTCCTTTGGAAGTGTGTGCATAGATGTCTTCCTGTTAAGAGTAAATTTCAGAGGAACACAATAGGTGATGAGAGCCATTGTGTATTTTGTCACTCTTCTATAGAAACTATTGATCATTTATTATTGATTGCCCTGTCACTAACCAAATTTGGAATGTCCGCTTGATCCAAGTTTTGCGGGTATATTTTCCGCTCCAAATTAGAGGAGTGGATATCTAGCTGGTTTGATGATGGTTCGTGGTATTAGAGTACCTAACTGAATATGATAATTTGCAGGATTTATTTTATGGCATATCCGGAAGATACGATGTGCTATACATTTTGATAATGTGAACCTTAATGTGGATAATATTGTTAGACCGATTAAAAAGTAAATGCAGGAATGGAAGGAGAACAGAGCTAGATTGATTGTCCAACATAATAGTAGTAACAGATTCGAATTGTTGTACCATGGACAACACCACCAAATACTTTTACTAAAATAAATTTTGATGCTTCATATTATAAATCCAAAGAAGTGTAAGGATCCTGGACTAATAGTGGTCAATGCAACAGTACGATCCTTGGAGCAAGGGGTATCCCATCAGTAGCAGAGGATGAAGAGCAGGCAGAGGCAATTGCGGCATTGGAGGCAGTCAAAATGGCAAAAGAAATGCAAATCACAAATCTGCAACTGCAAGGAGACTGTCTTAATGTTGTTAATGCTTTAAAAGGGAGAGTTGGGTCTATTAAATGGACAAACAATGCTATTATAAGAGATTGTTTAGAATTTGCTAAAAAAAAATTAATAAGTGGGAGGTGTCTTATATTCCCAGAGCCTCAAATAGTGTGGCTGATGTACTTGCCAAAGATGCAAGCAGTAGTACTCGTATAATCAGATGGGAAGAAATGATTCCCAATTGGTTAGAAGATCTCGTTAAAGAAAAACTTAATGTAATTGAAACTTAAGCAATGAAAATTTTCCTTTCCTATTAAAAAAAAAAAAAAAAAAAAAGTGTTTTTGTTTATGACATCCGAAGATATATAGGTAGAAAAATTGCAATTATCATTTAATGTTAAAACTAGAATTTCGAGAATGCATGTGATAATTTGGATTTTTACACAGCATAATTGAGTTCTTCATGTGAAAATCACAATTATCAATGAATTATGAAAATTACAATTTTCACTAAACGTTGATAATTGTAATTATCAACTTTTTGGAAGCTAGTGATAATCTCTATTTTCATAAATGTAAAGTGTGAAAACAAAAATAATTACAATTATCAATTTTCAAAAAGCTGATGATAATTTCTATTTTCACAAAATGCAAATTGTGAAAAACAAAATTCTCTCGGTCATATGGTCGGTAAAACTAAGCTACTTAAAGTTAATGGTTTTCAACTTTAAAATTAGTTAGAGAAGGAGAATACAGTAGAAACTCTTTTAATTAATACTCGATTATTTAATAAACTCTCTTAAATAATATTTTTGGCCGGTCCCGAGTCGGGGACAATGTGCCAAATTAATAATTCGCTAAAATTATAAGATAATACTTTTTTGATTACCTATGTAGGTCCCATATGAAATATAAATTAATAATGCATTATATATAATACATTAATAGTTTGCGAAGACTATTTGAAAAATGATTTAATTGTCTTCTATTTTTGCTAAAATCAATATTGCATTGAGTTTCATCTCTAATTTTTTTTATCATTGTAAGAATTTTTGGTTTTGTTTTCTCATAGATCAACAAGAAATTATTCAATGTGATTGCCGCTTTAATAGCCTCGTTTCGTGAAGGGGGCACTATTGTAGAACTTTCATCATCTTCTTCCACATCTTTATCAGTTCCTATAACATTCCCGATTATTTCTTCATCAGTCAATAACTGTGTAACTTCATTTTCTTCCGGATAATTTAGGACATCTTTGACATTCATTGAATTGCGATAGCCCAACTTCTCGATCAAATTTTGCAAGTCCTAAGTGATTTCATTGTCTCTGTGTGTTCATCCAAATTGTCTACACTTATGTTATCAGTTGATCAAAGTTTACAATGACGAAAGCAGTTTGCAAGTGTATTTGTACGACATCGATAGTCCATCTTTGAAATTGCAAGATTCATTGCATCTAACACATTTTTTTTTTCTGGATTAATTTAACGCTCCTAATTCATAGCCTTCCAAAAGACCTCTATAAAATCGACGACAATAATACATTTTAAAATCTCGTATAATCCATGCATCAAAAGGTTGAATTTTTGAAGTTGTGTTTGGTGGCAAAAAAATTAATTCAACATTTTGCAGTCCTTCAATATGATATGGTATTTTGTTTGTATAGAAACTAATTATTTGATATATGAAATTTATCTATAAGTTAATAAAGTATTAATTAATATATAAATTAATAATTATTAATTTATCGGTTAATTAATATCTCGCTTAATTAATAAATTTTGATGGTCCCGACAGCATTAATTTATAGAGTTTCTACTGTATAAGGAGTGATGACCAAAATTTAAAACGGATTTCTTGGGAGACATTTTAGGAAGATTTTGTGGGGATAATCTTTATCCATAACTGTTTTAAAAGAAGAATTTAATTTTTTTTTGGTTAACAAAATAATTAGAATTAGTTTCTTTATTTATATATAAGGTTAATTTTGTAACTACCTCCTATTTAAAACTAATTATGGGTTATTCATATATGTAATCTTAATGGTGGGTTTGTGATAAACAAAAAAGTAGAAATGGGCTAGAAATATTTTCCCCCCTTTATAAACACTTAGAATAGAGTTTTTGGTGAATATCTTCCGCCCAAAAATGTGGAGATAGAATTTTTATTTATACTGTATCGGGCCGCCCGATTCGGGCGTAGGTTTACAGCGTACACATTCAAAGACAGTTTCAACAAATAAGAGCTTCTCCAATGGAATGTATGTGAAGATAAATGTCTAAGTCCACATAGGATAGACATTCATTTTCCCTAAAATTCATCTCCAACCCCAACTTCTTAAATCAATGTGAAGATGACATGGCTTCACTTTTTGTTAGACAATGTCAAGGTGAATGTCGAGTTTTAGACATTCAACTTGACAATGTCAAGCTATCCTAGTAAAGCTTGCTTACCTAAATTAACCCCAATATATTAAATAACTATATTTTTAGCTCTAAAAAATCTAAAAACTACTAAAAATAATATTTACATTTAATCCACAAAACATCACAAACAACACCATTGGAGATGAACTATTTTTCCTCCCTAAACTTAAGGAAAAAATGGAATGAGGATGTCTTGTTTATGTTGCCACCTATGAAACACACACAACCACCATTGGAGAAGCTCTAAGGGAACTTCCCGTTACAATAGCAGCAACAATTGTGGACGACTAGACTCAGTTGTAGTTGTGGTCTTCTAGTTGAGAGTTTGTAGGAGGTCCGGTACAGTCATCCTTGACATAAACAAGTTTTGGTGCAGGAGTAGCTGTCGGTAACTCAGCGTCTCAGTCTAGAAAACGATACCCTAACTGAAACAGAGATTCAAGAGCTCCTAACTTTACCCATCACTGATCAAAATCCTCTCCTCTTGAAATTAGAATGGAGGAGCAAAGGGCAGAAACAACAACATTAGTTGAGTCAAGTGAAGAGAAAGGAAGCCGTGAACGGCAAAATCCACCATTACCAAAGGCAGCACGCGTCCCACATGGTAAAAACTAAGAATTATCAAGCTTTCTTTAAATTCAAGCTTTTATTTAAAATCATGTGTTCTTAATTAGATAAAGATTCCTAAAACTGTTTGTTGAGGTTAAGAATAGCTACCAAGAGTGCCATGTTTTTTGTTACATCTAGTTTTATTTATTCTTTTATTAAAGGTAGCTCAATTTGATTTCAATTGAAATTATTCATCGATCTTTTGGTTGCTTGGTTTTGTTACTACCTGCAGGATCCATGAGGTATCTCCCCTCTGATATCTTATTAGATATCTTATCTCGAGTACCAACTGAGACGATTTTAGATTGCAAATTGGTATGGAAAAGATGGGAAAATCTCCTCCAGTATGGTGGATCTCATAACTTCAATGATATGCACGTTAAACGCCAGCTTCAACATATATATGCTGGTGATAGTATATCTCGTGATTGGGCTAATGTGGACATAGGTCTCCTTTTTGCAGCAAATTATCTTAGCGGTAATGGATCACTTTTCTATGGAAGAGAGTACAGTGATAAGATTAACTTTGATTTTTTCGGAAGTCCTTCTATGTTGTTCGGTAGGGCGGGGGATTACGGCTTAATTGGTTCGTGCAATGGTTTGATTTGTTCAGGAAAATACCAGTACCACAAAGATCTTGACATCATCCGCATATGTAATCCCATCACAGGAGAATATGCAAATATTTCAGGATTCATCAAGTGCAAAAAAGGTCTATATATTAGTCAGGTCGTCCGAGGATTTGGATATGTTCGTACCACCAATGAATACAAAGTTGTTAGAATATACTACCTCAGAGATGAAGATGAAGATGAAGATGAGGATGAGGATGAAGATTACATGGGAAGGGTTCAAGTGTATACACTTGGTAGTGGGTGTGGATGGAGAAACAAACAAACATCTTGCCCACGGTTAAATGATAGAATGGTGGGTACTTGTGCAAATGGAGCTATTCATTGGATCAGCAACGGGAGTATCCATGCATTCGATTTGGCCAATGAGGAGTTCCGAACAGTCTCACCACCTCCCTGTTACACTAATTACATGCTTGGATACTCCGGACTTGTAGTGTTAGGAGGGAATTTAAGTTTTCATCATCAAGAGCTGTATGCACGTAACATGGATATATGGTCATTGAAGAAGACAGATAAGAACGAAAGTTGGTGTAGAGACTTCAGTATAGTGTATGAGATTCCTGAAGGGCACTCTTATGCAGACCGTCGTCTATTATGTTTTCAGCCAGTTTTACTTACAAAGAACAACAAAATTATATTTACTTCCGCTGATGCGAGTATCCACTGTTATGACCCAGAAACAAGAAGTTGGCAAATCATTTTGGATAAAAATGGTTGTCAAGTTGTTAACAGTGTCACGGCAATTCCTCATGTGAACACCTTTGTTTCTTTGGGATCTCTGGGGAGAAGTCCTACAGAAAAAGACGTGAAGAAAACAAAACGATGTGATCGACCAGCTAAAAGTAGTAGTGAGGTCTGGATAGGTTTGTATGGTTGAAGGTGAAATATGTCATATGTACTTTCTTCAGAAAACTCTATTTGTGTCTAGAGATACTGAGAATTGCAGCAGCCATTTATGTTATTCTTGTGAGTTTTTTAAACGTTTTTGAAACTTGACATTGAGAATTCCGTCATTAATTAAAATCTCTGAAGTTAGTGATGATGATGATGAGTCCAGGCAGATTTGGACATACTTCCAAACAAGTTATCTTGTGGTTAGAGAATCAAGTAACTTAGATAGATTCATGTTGTAACAGCATCATCAATGTATTAATCAATAAGAGGGTAAATATATAACCTACAATTATCTAAAGAAATCGAAAAAGCAAAGAAATAGGGTGTCCATGAAAATGTGAGGTCCTCCGATTGGAGTTATTGGAGTTAAGAGGAAAAAACAATCATGATTAGAAATCAAGCGATGATCTTCAACTAAAGAGTGCAGTTTAGTAGGGTAAAATAAACAAAAAACTAGCAATTAAGAAGAGAAGAAAAACAAAAAAACACTAATTATAGAACTCTCTCAACTTGAATATTTAATCATCATTACCATGGGATATTGGATAAGTCTTTAAACTCCTTGTCAGTGGAGGAGAAGGGATGATTTGGGGAGGGAAGCAAAGAAAGGTGTTGAGACCAGAATAGTGCGGGAGAGTAATGTCTCGACTTGTATCAGAAAGTGAAAGCTTAGGAAGCTTGCAAGAGATGAAAGCTTTTTGGAGAGCTTGCAAAGTTGCCTTTTCTAAGAGTGTTGTATTTTTTATCCTGACCGAGACTTGTTGTCTGGTGGAAATAGGTAATACCTATTTATACAAGTCGAGATTGAAAAGTACCCTGGCCTCACGAAGGAAAAGAGTAAAGGGTGAAATAATGGGAGGAGGTGGTAACCGCAAGGTGTTTATGGGTGAAAACGTTTTCACCATTATTTCCTCATTTATTTGACCGTTTTATTCCTTTTCACGCTTTCTTAATGTGAGCGTAGTGTACGCTGCAAGTTTTGACCGCCAAACCAAAACCCTGGAAAGCATCCCCCAGTTTGTGTTGATATCTCGAGTGTTGGTTGCACCTTGAGTGCAAGTGGCGCTGCTAGTGGCGCGTGTGGCATGTGCCATTGGCATGTGCGGAATGCCTTTGTTGCGGGTTGCACCTTGAGTTCAGGTGGCAATCCCAGAGCTGCTAGTGGAGTGTGTGGCATGTGCCAATGGCATGTCCGGAATGCCTTGGTGGTAGGTTGTATGTTGAGTGTAAGTGGCAATGCCTGCTAGTGACGTGTGTGGCAAGTGCCAATGGCGTGTTCGGCCATTAGGGCCGTGGCCTGGTAAGAAAAGCTACCAGCGATGCGTGTTGGCATGTGCCAATGGCATGCTCGGCCATTAGGGCCATGGCCTGGTAAGAAAAGCTACCAGCGAGCGTGTTGGCATGTGCCAATGGCATGCGTAGCCAATTTGGGTCGCGTCTTGGTAGGAAAAGCTACCAGTGAGCGTGTTGGCATGTGCCAATGGCATGCGTGGCCAACTTGGGTTGCGCCCAGTAGGAAAAGCTACCGGAGCGTGTTGGCATGTGCCAATGGCATGCGTGGACAACTTGGGTCGCGCCTTGGTAGGAAAAGCTACCAGCGAGCGTGTTGGCATGTGCCAATAACATGTGTGGCCAACTTGGGTCGCGCCTTGGTAGGGAAAGCTACCAACGAGCGTGTTGGCATGTGCCAATGGCATGCGTGGCCAACTTGGGTCGCGCCTTGGTAGGAAAAAGCTACAATGGAGCGTGTTGGCATGTGCCAATGGCATGCGTGGCCAACTTGGGTCGCGCTGGTAGGGAAGGCTACCAACAGCGTGTTGGCATGTGCCAATGGCATGCGTGGCCAACTTGGGTCGCGCTTGGTAGGAAAAGCTAACAATGAGCGTGTTGGCATGTGCCAATGGCATGCGTGGCCAACTTGGGTCGCGCCTTGGTAGGAAAAGCTATCACGAGCGTGTTGGCATGTGCCAATGGCATGCGTGGCCAACTTGGGTCGCGCCTTGGTAGGGAAAGCTACCAGCGAGCGTATTGGCATGTGCCAATGGCATGCGTGGCCAACTTGGGTCGCGCCTGGTAGGAAAAGCTACCAATGAGCGTGTTGGCATGT
This sequence comes from Papaver armeniacum, assembly GCA_023531295.1. Taxonomy (NCBI): domain Eukaryota; kingdom Viridiplantae; phylum Streptophyta; class Magnoliopsida; order Ranunculales; family Papaveraceae; genus Papaver; species Papaver armeniacum. Next base: position 92,232 of record JAJJWW010012939.1, read on the forward strand.
GCCATTGGCATGCGTGGCTAATTTGGGTCGCGCTCGGTAGGAAAAGCTACCAATGAAGCGTGTTGGCATGTGCCAATGGCATGCGTTGCCAATTTGGGTCGCGCAGTAGGAAAACTACCAATGAGCGTGTTGGCATGTGCCAATGGCATGCGTGGCCAATTTGGGTCGCCACAGTAGGAAAAGCTACCACGAGCGCTGATGGCATGCGGGCCAATTTGGCCTAGGTTGCATGATTTGCAAGCCTAGCATGGGCGCCATTTGGCATGGCGTGGCTAGGGCCAAGGTAAGGGTGCTTGGCTTGGCGTGGCGTGACTACCGTAGCTAGGGCCAGGCAGATGCGTTTGGCATGGCGCGCGGATAGCTCGGGCTAAGTGTGGTCGGGCATGATTTTCCATTGGCACGGAGGTGCGGCTAGTATGGTTGGCATGCTTTGGCGTGTTCGGTGGGCCGGCATGATTTGCCATTGGCACAGAGGTGCGTCTCGTTTGGGCTAGGTGTGGCTGGCATGATTTGCCATTGGCACGGAGTTGCGGCTAGCATGGCATGCTTCGGCGCATTTGGTATGGCTGGCATAATTTGCCATTCGCATAGAGGTGCGGCTAGCATGGTTGGCATGCTTCGGCGGCGTTTGTTATGGTGGCATGATTTGCCATTGGCATAGAGGTGCTGGCTAGCTTAGGCTAGGTGTGGCTGGCATGATTTTCCATTGGCACGAGGTGCGTGCTAGCATGGTTGGCATGCTTTGGCGCGTTTGGTGTGACTAGCATAGCTAGGGCCAAGGTAGAGTGTGTTTGGCATGGCGCACCTAGCTTGGGCTAGGTGTGGTCGGCATGATTTGCCATTGGCACGGAGGGGAATTAGGTTTTGTTCATGGTAACCCTAATTTGAAAAAATATCCCCTATTAATTACCGACTACATGCATTAAATTTCCTAATAAATGTGTCACCTAGGTGACATTAGGTTATTTGGGGTTTTACGATTTTACCCTTTGTTTAAAACCACCATCAACATTAGGTCCCCTTCTTAGCCTCTAACAGAGCTTTGTCATGGGTAAGCATAAGATGGTGACAAACTATCAACAAGAAATCGTAAAGAGAATTGAAGAGGCTTGTCCGACCTTTTTATAAATAGGATTTGGAATCCTTGCTCTCCTCGCGATTTTACAACCGGGAGGTCGGCACAATTGGGAAGTTAGCGTCGTGAGAGACAGGAAGCTGGGCGGCATTGAGAAGTTGTTGCGAGTTGGGAAACTGAGCGTGCTAGCTGGCGGGACCGGCGCAAAGTGGGAAGCTGATCGTGCTAGCTGGCGGGACCGGCGCAAGATGGGGAAGCTGAGCGTGCTAGCTGGCGGGACCGGCGCAAGATGGGGAAGTTTGGGGAGACTGGCGCGAGCTTGATAGGACCGGTGAAAACAAGGAGGGAGCAAGTGTTTCTACAGATAGCAAAGTTTCCTTATTTTTCCTTCCTTCACGCGCGGCTTCAATCAAGGCATCATCCATGACAAAAAAATCTGGAAGCGTTATGTCCATCATTACTTCCTTTCCTTCTTTAAGGTTCCGTATTCATACCCAATGTAATTGCATCATCTCCCTCGTTTGAGAAAGGGTTCTTCTTGTTGAGTTTCTCTCTTTTCCTAGAGACGAATCATCCTCTAAACGACCCGCATTCTCCAAGTGAAGGTGCGAGGTCGACTCTTGCAAAACCACCCCGACTAGGGTTATTCGGGCTAAGAAGATCATACCGGTATGTTTTTTCTTCTTCTTCTCTATTCGTGTTATCCTCCTTTTATATGTGTATAGATAGGGTGGAACTTGATCATTTTCCCCATTTTTGCAAGTGTATGATGGGACCCTCTGTGGATGGTCTGCGCCTTTAACTCTTCTGGAGAAGGACTTGTAATTAGAGGATATCGATCTTCTTCTATTGAGGAGGCATTGGTTGGGATTGAATCTGTTCCATGAAGCTAGTGAAATCATTAAGGACCTCCCTTCCATCTATACCCATGAAGAACAGTGCATGTTCGGACTTCCTTGGGTTCATGGAGCATGGATGAGGGGCGAGAGAATGAGGAAGAGTCTTGGCATATTGAGAAGCTTCAGTGCGGCAAAACCTTTCTTCGGTCCGGGTATGGTGTGGATCGGACTGTTTCTAGGTCTAAGCGATGGAAGAGCGAACGTGTGAGGCTCTTGGAGGAGAGCGCCATGATTCTTGATTTTGATGCGGATGAATCAAAAAGATTTCTTCGAAGTGTCAATGAGAAAAACTTCGTAGGAGCATATATGACGGAAATAAAATAGACTTTGAAGTTGATGCTAAAGGTGTCGTTGGTGATACTGGAGGGGGTCATGGTGGCGTATCTTTGGACCGGTCGTCGGGAGGACATGGCACGCGCCGTGGTTGCTTCGGGATGGGATGTTGAGGTTCTTGCCGCTAACACCGTTGAATGGAAACTTTGTTGCCCGAGGGATTGTCGGGGAAGTGTTTGAAGATAGCCTTGTCCAGGGGACTTGTGCTCCACCCTTTGAGGGCTAGTTCCTCCCTTTTGTCATTTCATTACGCTTAGTTCCCCCGATGTTTTTTTTTTTTTTTTTCGTAAACTCATCTTTACCTTCTTCTTCATCACCAACATTTTGCTTCATATATATTTTTGAAAGAGGTTATGGTATGATGGCTCGCAATGGTTTTTCGGGTTTATCCGATGTATTTCTCCGATACCGGAGAATTTGCTTGGAAAGAGATGTATTTTTTTTTTTGATGGAAAAGGGGATCCTGTGGAAAAAATACAAACGGTGTATTCATCTTAGGAGTGCAACTACTAAGAGGAATTGTTAAAGGAAATACTAAAGGGGGGAGTGATTGGGAAGTACATCATTTTAGGGATTGGAGACCTTGAGCCATCGCAAGTGAATTATCACGTCTTCAGGTGTGTCTGCATTGATGAGCTTGCAATATCCTCCCAAAAGGGTATCCGCAACCAGATACAGCTCGTCTTCTTTTTCATCAGGCGAATCAGTTTGAATAGCCATTTTTACTGTCATCCTCCCAACTTGAAACGAGCTTTCCTTAACCACCACATCTCCGATTGAAAACGGGTTTAGATGTCATGCAACCGTTTGAGTCTTGGCTTTGTTGGTTTCAATAAAAGTTTCCAAGCTTCTTGCAAAGTGTTCAAATGGTCCAGCTCTCCATTCACACTTCTTGACAACCCGATTGCGCCTTAGAGTCCCCATGACGGAATGGGGGAAGGAAAGATCCTGGTTGCAAAAAGGTTGCTCTGTCGAGACTTACTTGCATTTGAAAACCATAAGCTAGCGCCAACGGGTCCTCTCCGGATGTCTGGGCTCCTTCAATAGCTCGTTGATGCGATAACCAGTGGGATGATTTGTTGGGAATTCCTTCATGTGTGGACGTCGGCACAGGGTGTACATCCAATTTCGCTTTGTTGTCGAGCACCCATAAGCGTCCCAATATCATGTCATGATCTAGTTCTTTGAAAATGTGGAATTTCCTATGCGTTATAGAGTCTCCCATCTTGATCTCTAGGTTGATGTAGCCATGCGCGTTCAAAGTTTCTCCTCTCACGTTCTTAATCACGGACGGGGAATAGGTAGCGTCTTGTTTTGTAAATCCTGCTGCCTTTAGTGTCTTGAAAGTAATGATGTTGTGGTCAGAGGCCGTGTCGATGAGCGTGTCGTCAAATTCGTTACTTCTTAAACAGACGTGGTGTGCAGTCCCAGCCTCCTTTTTGGTTCTGGCCTGTTTGGAAAGCTTGGGCCCCCGACGTGGTTTCCGAGGAGAGAAAAGTCGTTTTTAGGATACAACAACACGATTGAGAGCTGCGAAAATATCTTGGCGCCGCACCTTTGAAAGATAGAGAATTTCGCATACATGTTGCATCATGGATTGTACTGTCTCGTGCACGGAATCCCCATAGGACCCGTAGTTTCTTATTGGGAGTGGGTCTCGATGCACTCTTTCGTCTCCTGGTTGGAGTCCTCCCGCTTCTATCCTTTCTTTGAAAATATGCTTTAGTCCATTGCAATCGGCTGGTCGGGTGGTGAACGAACTGGTAGTGGCAAGATTTGGGGTTCGCCATCTCGGCCTCGGTTGGTGGACGTCCTGGGAGGTGGCGAGCCGATAACATCATCTTGAACCTGTGCTTCTAGGAGGTCAATCACCTCCTCGATGGGAAACGGGAAATCAAGGGCATTTCCTTCCGATCTCATGATGCTGCATGGGAGTTTTAGTGACGGTATTTCGTGGCGGGGGTTCCCGTTGCGACGGAGCTTCACGTTTTGGATGGTGGCTCGTAGTTGGGGCTTTCCTTTTTCCCCTTGCGTTTACTATGTTCACGGAGGATGAGCCGGCATTAAATTGCTTGCTGATGAGGCGTCTACTCCCGCGAGTTTCACGCGTGTCTTCGGTTCGAGTTGGCCTAGCTTTTTCTAGTAATGCTGGTGCTATTGTTGCAGATCGTCTGGCGGCTTCATGGAGTTCGTAGAACGTTTGGTAGCGCAAATTTTCTAGCAAGGTGCGGTAAATAGGAACCATACCATTGATGCATGCGTTCACCGGCTTGTTTCTGGCCACGTTTGGGTCGTGATAGTCGAGTGCTTGAACCTCGAACCTTTGACGAAATCATTCGGATGTTCGTTATCCCACTGGGTACATTCTTCCGAGGTCCGAGAAAGTAACTTGTTCGATACACTAAGAAGTATTTCTTGTAAAATGCGGTGACCATGCTACTCCAGGTTGGGAATGCCATTCAAGTGTGTTTCGCGCGCTTTTATTTATTTCTTCCGTTTCTTATTTTGAAAAATGTCTAACTCAAGTTCGCAGGAGGAATCCGGTTTGGAAGACGATTTTGGGGTGGAGCCACACGAAAGCTTGCCTTTGGTGACCACCACCGGCGACTTGGAGATGGGAGTTAGCCAATTGCTGGGCACAAATGTGGTTCAGACGGTGGATGATTCCCTAATGGTTGCTGTCGTAGAATGGAAAAGGACCCTTTGCGAGTCGTTAGGCCAGTTGCGGGGCGCCATTTTCGATCCTCGTACTTGGTTCCTTATCCGTGTCATGTCTTTGGTTGGCGGTTTCAAAGTCTGTGGCTAAGTATGAGGCGTTGTACACCGAATCCGGGAGAAGTATGGACATATGGCCGCAACCAAGAAGATCACTAGTCGATTTGCGCCCGGTTAAGCGTGTGAAAGAGGATTTATCTTCCATCGAGGACATGCGTGAGGTGACTGGCCACACCGTTTCAAGACGTTATTGCCGATTGGGAGCACCATCGCCAAGTGTGTGTAGAAAAGTAGTTCAACTCTTCGTGGTTTGTCAAGACTCTTTGAGATCTAGAAGTTGAAAGATGCAGCAATCAAAGCCTTTCGCAGAGGAGATTGCACGATAGGAGGTAGAACTCGAAAAGATTTCCAAGATGTTGACTATGAAGAGAGCGACTCTTGAAGATGCAAAGTTGACTTTCTCCAAGAAGAGCAGCACCTCATTGATGATTTTCCTTGAATGTTTCTGTTAAACTTTCATTTAGGTTCTTCTTCTTTTTTTTTTTCTTTTTCTTGAAAAACATACCGGATGTCCTGGTTCAAAGTTCAATAGGTTTTGATAGACACTGGTAGCTTTTGAGGATATTGGATTATTTTTCATAGGTTTTTGCGAACGCGCCTCTCCATGTAAAAGGCGGCTTTCTTTGGTAAGATCGCCAAAGAAGTCCCCAATTGCCGGTAGCATCTTCAAAGAAGTCCCCGATTTCGGTGTAGTTTTTACGTTGTAACTTAGGGTTGTGCTGGGCGGTTGAGTCGGATTGAGTCGCCTTTCCCTACCATCTTGACATCCGGGTCGAAGAACGAGATCGACACTCGACATTGTAGCCGATAGATCAACCCTCCCGCTGTGGTCGCCAATTGTTTATAGGTGAAAATCGTTTCGCCGATTTAGTAAATTCGGTAGGTGTGAGTGAGAAATGGTTTAAACCCTAAACAAATGTGTTGCACGTGAGCACTTTATAGATTCGAGAGATCACCAGTACAAGTCCCGGCATAAACCAAGAAATGGTAGTGCCCTGACTTGATTCGGTCACAAAGTGGAGGAGAAGGGTTGATTTGGGGAGGAAGCAAAGAAAGGTGTTGAGACCGAATAATCCGGGAGAGTAGTGTCTCGACTTGTATCAGAAAGTGAAAGCTTAGGAAGCTTGCAAGAGATGAAAGCTTTTTGGAGAGCTTGCAAAGTTGCCTTTTCTGAGAGTGTTGTATTTTTTTTCCTAACCGAGACTTGTTGTCTGGTGGAAATAGGTAAGACCTATTTATACAAGTCGAGATTGAAACGTGCCTCGGCCTCATGAAGGAAAAGAGTAAAGGGTGAAATAATGGGAGGAGGTGGTAACCGCATGGTGTTTATGGGTGAAAACGTTTTCACCATTATTTCCTCATTTATTTGACCGCTTTATTCCTTTTCACGCTTTCTTAATGTGAGCGTAGTGTACGCTGCAAGATGTGACCGCCAAACCAAAACCCCGAAAGCATCCCCGGTTTGTGTTGATATCTCGTGTGGTGGTTGCACCTTGAGTGCAACCGCACCGCTAGTGGCGCGTGTGGCATGTGCCATTGGCATGTGCGGAATGCCTTTGTTGCGGGTTGCACCTTGAGTGCAGGTGGCAATGCCAGAGCTGCTAGTGGCGTGTGTGGCATGTGCCAATGGCATGCGGAATGCCTTGGTGGTAGGTTGTATGTTGAGTGTAAGTGGCAATGCCTGCTAGTGACGTGTGTGGCAAGTGCCAATGGCGTGTTCGGCCATTAAAGCCGTGGCCTGGTAAGAAAATCTACCACTGATGCCTGTTTGCATGTGCCAATGGCATGCTCGGCCATTAGGGCCATGGCCTGGTAAGAAAAGCTACCAGCGAGCGTGTTGGCATGTGCCAATGGCATGCGTAGCCAATTTGGGTTGCGTCTTGGTAGGAAAATCTACCAGCGAGCGTGTTGGCATGTGTCAATGGCATGCGTGGGCAACTTGGGTTGCTCCCTTGTAGGAAAAGCTACCAGCGAGCGTGTTGGCATGTGCCAATGGCATGCGTGGCCAACTTGGGTCGCGCCTTGGTAGGAAAAGCTACCAGCGAGCGTGTTGGCATCTGCCAATGGCATGCGTGGCCAACTTGGGTCGCGCCTTGGTAGGGAAAGCCACCAGCGAGCGTGTTGGCATGTGCCAATGGCATGCGTGGCCAACTTGGGTCGCGCCTTGGTAGGAAAAGCTACCAGCGAGCGTGTTGGCATGTGCCAATGGCATGCGTGGCCAACTTGGCTCGCGCCTTGGTAGGAAAAGCTACCAGCGAGCGTGTTGGCATGTGCCAATGGCATGCGTGGCCAACTTGGGTCGCGCCTTGGTAGGCAAAGCTACCAGCGAGCGTGTTGACATGTGCCAATGGCATGCGTGGGCCAACTCCGGGTCGCGCTTTGGTAGGAAAAGCTACCAACGAGCGTGTTGGCATGTGCCAATGGCATGCGTGGCCAATTTGGGTCGCGCCCTAGTAGGAAAAGCTACCAACGAGCGTATGATAGGTGTAGAATACACCGTATTTACTATCTAGTAGTTACGCTTTCTTTGCTATTTTTTCTTGTGAATTATGTATTTTACGTGTGTTATTGAGTTATTAGGTACTCTGGAGTCGCGCGGAGGAAAACATGGAGAAATCACCCAATTGAAACAAAAGGGCAAAATAGTAATTTCAAGGGCGAACACTATTTGGAGCCAAGTCATGGTTAAGGGGCAACTCTTGGAGGAGTACTAAATATAGACCAGCCAAGGTTAAGGGGTCAGAATTGAGTAGCCCTTATCGGGGTGACTAGGGTGTCATTATCACCCTTAACCCTAAATTGAGAGAACTTGTCTCTCATTCTTCATTTTATTCTTCCCATTCGAAATTGAGAAAGAGAGGCGATGTTGTTGGTGGATCGAGTTGCCGATTCGAAGCTAAGATGGGATCGATTCTGCGCAGACGAGATCGAAACATAGCTATGATGATTGATTTGAGCTCATGAAGAAGACCCGAATCGAGATGGTGGTGTTGCCGATCAAGTCAGAAATTGTTGAATCGAGAAATTGAAGTTGAAATTGGTGATTGCTTCTATCGATCGAAATGGGTTTCTGCTGCTATAGATGAAGTAGAAAGAGAGATGGGTTCGTGGCTCAGAAGAATATCAGGGTTGTGGCTGTTATTTCGAGAGAATTGGTGGTTCATGGAAGTGATGCTGTCGAGAAGCAAGTGATAGAATTCGAGAAACCAAGACGGTGATTTGAGTGGTGAATGCCACGAGCTGATGTTTGTGCTTATATGAAAGAAATCTTTGGAAGTTAAGGTAGCGATGGTGGTTGAAGTTTTGTTGGTTACAGCTACTGCTATGAACTGGATGAGTTGAGTGGCGGCGGTGGTGAGAAAAGAGCGAGAAGCATTGGTGAACCGAGTTAAAGTTTGAGCTGGGGTTGTGAATATGGGCTGTTGCAAGGAGTTGTGGACGGCGCGGAAGTCGTGGTCGTGGCTTGATGCTATGGATTACAATGGTGAAGTTTGTGAAATCGGTGGAATTTGAGGTTGTATTCTATGTTTTGAGACCGAGATTTCGATTGTGGCCGTTGAGTTGAATTCACAAGAAGCGGTGAACCTTAGATGTATGTTAGGATGAAAAGTTGCAAGTGCGTGGCATTTATTCTGCCAATGATACCGAGATAATGGATGTCCGAGGACTCAAGTGCATTGGCAGAAAGCGCCGGGCAGATGGAATGAAGAATTGAAATGGCTAAAGGAGCTAGTGACATGAATCGAGATTCGTGTGGTGCAGTGGTGGTTTTACTACGAGGGAAATTGCAGTGGAGCTGTCTTTGTTGGCCGAGAGTGCTGAATTGGCAGCAAGGAAGAGAGTATGAAGCTCAAAGTTGCTATGGCTAGGAACAAGAATGGATGGAAATATAGTTGGAGTTACAGAATTGGATGTGTTTGAATGAATGAATTGAGCTATAGAAATATGAGTTGAAGTGCAGATTGTCTAGCCATCATGGCCGGGAGTGCATCTCACAAGCACAATGATTGTCTTTGCAGAGTCCGCCAATACAATGGCCCGAGCTAAGACCCAACTCGGCCTTGTCACCCCGACTCAATGACTCGACTCGATCCGACTGCTCTTCGACCCTGGCCCGACAACTCACATCTCGACTTCGGTGATTGACCGAGTCCTGACTCGAGTTGACCCGAGTTGACTCGACCGGTGACCGGGTGGACTTTGCCGGTCACCTGAGGTACTTTCCGGCGACTATTCCGGCCGATTTCCGGCCACAATCCCATTTTTCCGGCGACCGTTTTTGGGGAGAATTTTCTACATGGGTTTTTCTCACATATGGGCTTGGTGGACCACTTGGAGATGGATTTTGAGAAGACCTAATATTGGAAGGAGTATCCTTTATGGAAATTGGAGAAACATATAAAAAGAGAAGACTTTTATTATCTTTTAGAGAGATATATCTATTCTTTTTCCTCTACTTTGTTCTAGGGTTTAGAAACATGAGACTTCTCTTTCTTCTTGTTATGAACTCCATGAATATGAGCTAGAGTTTTTTATTATTGGTTATGGAATAAGTTGGATTTCCAAACATGGGTTTTAATGCAATAAATTAGTTTTCTCTCATATTATCGTTTATGATTCACCATGAATATTGTTACATGATTTGAATGCTTGTTTAGTCGAGTCGCGAATCGATTGAGTTTGTTTTCATCTCTATTGCTAGATTAGGGTTATTATACGCAAAAGTGATAATTCGGGATTGCAAGTAGCATAAATATGATTATAGTTTGTAGTGATATATTCTTATGATCATATGTGAGTTATAACCTTTGTTAAATCGGATTAGTGCGCTTTCCACGTTCGATTGCTTTGATTGGCCCGATTTCATAGAACCTAATGCATCTAGGAATTAAACTTGATTAGTGCTTTTACACGTTAGGTTGTTCCTTTAGGTAGAATTCATATTCGCATCTTTTAATGTGTTTGTTGATGACATGAGGAGATTTATGGGATATTCTTGCGATCAAGGTATTCTAGGGTCTTTGATAAAAGTTGAGATTAAAATATCAATTCTAGTTATTGTGTTGAAAACAAGTTTGTGAATGAAAACGAAATCCATGACCAATACTTTCTCATCCTTGAATTTATTTTTTTACTTTTCTTTATTTGTTTTTATTTTATTTTAGTATATAACAATCGCAAAACTACCGGCGTTATTTATAGGGAACCGAAACAATTTGACAACCTAGACCTCTGTGGGATCGATCCTTTCTTGCCCTTGCTATATTTATATTTTGAGTAGTAAGAAAGTGTAATTTATATTTGTGTCGCCTACGACAGCGTGTTGGCATGTGCCAATGGCATGCGTGGCCAATTTGGGTCGCGCCCTGGTAGGAAAAGCTACCAGCGAGCGTGTTGGCATGATTTGCAAGCCTAGGCGTGGGCGCCATTTTGGCATGGCGTGGCTAGGGCCAAGGTAAGGGTGGTTGGCTTGGCGTGGCGTGACTAGCGTAGCTAGGTCCAAGGCAGAGTGCGTTTGGCATGGCACGGCTAGCTCGGGCTAAGTGTGGCTGGCATGATTTGCCATTGGCACGGAGGTGCGGCTAGCATGGTTGGCATTCTTGGCGCGTTCGGTGTGGCTGGCATGATTTGCTATTGACACAGAGGTGCGGCTAGCTTGGGCTAGGTGTGGCTGGCATGATTTGCCATTGGCACGGAGGTGCGGCTAGCATGGCATGCTTCGGCGCGTTTGGTATGGCTGGCATGATTTTCCATTGGCATAGAGGTGCGGCTAGCATGGTTGGCATGCTTCGGCGCGTTTGTTATGGCTAGCATGATTTGCCATTGGCATAGAGGTGTGTCTAGCTTAAGCTAGGTGTGGCTGGCATGATTTGCCATTGGCACGGAGGTGCGGCTAGCATGGTTGGCATGCTTTGGCGCGTTTGGTGTGACTAGCATAGCTAGGGCCAAGGCAAGATGCGTTTGGCATGGCGCGGCTAGCTTGGGCTAGGTGTGGCTGGCATGATTTGCCATTGGCACGGAGGGGAATTAGGGTTTTGTTCATGGTAACCCTAATTTGAAAAAATACCCCCTATTAATTACTGACTACATGCATTAAATTTCCTAATAAATGTGTCACCGGTGACATTAGGTTATTTGGGGTTTTACGATTTTACCCTTTGTTTAAAAACCACCATCAACAATCATATATAAAACCTCTAACTACATGATAAATACGTTCAATATAATAATATTATACACTTAATTACATGATAGTTTTAAAATTTAATTTTAATTAGGTACAAATCATGACTTATGAGCGAAAATTTATAAGTCTCTATTAAATATATTCCGAGTATTAGACCGAGTTTTGTCGATTTCCAAGTCCGAACTAATTGCTCCTCGCTCCAAGCTCCCCAACTGAGTAGGACCGAGGAACGATTTCAACTACTTTGCTCCTTGTTAGTAATTTGATTGAATATATTTGATAGTTTAGATTGATTTTGATTTGAAATGGAGATGGGGAAAGTATTTGCTCTCTATCTCTTTGATTTCAATAACATAAAGTTCTTACATTCTCTCTCTATTCTTGGTCAATATATGACCCAAGGAAAGAGATACATGTGGACCTTCTTTGTCCATTCATTTCTTACACTAAAACAGATGCATTCATAAATGCATGATAGATATATATGTCTTGTACACAAGACTTGTTCATAAGACTAAAGTAACCTGAATTCTAAGATGCATGTTAAGTAAAACTTGTACTCAACACTTGTGCACAAGAACATTACATTAACTCTTAACAATCTCCTCGTTAATGTGATGTTCTCCAACTCCTGGTAGCTCACGGAAATTTTGAAATTTACCTTTGGGAAGTGTTTTGGTGAATATGTCCGCAAATTGATCTTCCGTCTTGCAATACTTGAGTTCTATCTCACCATCTTCAACCGCTTCTCGAATGAAATGGTACTTGATTTTAATGTGTCTTTCTCTACAATGCTCAACCAAATTTTTGGACATAGCAATTGCCGATTTGTTGTCACAAAAAATTACGGTGCTTTCTTCTTGCTTTTATTGAATGTATTCCATGATTCTTCTTAGCCATACAACATGAGATGCAGCTATAGATGTCGAAATGCACTCCGCTTCCGCTGTGGATTGAGCTACGGTTTCTTGGTTCTTCGATGCCCATGTGAATATACCCGAACCAAGATAAAAAAGCATAACCCTATGTACTCTTCATGTCATCAATACACCCTCTCAAGTCGCTATCACAATAGCCAACTAATTTGACATCCAAATTTTTTGAATACATGATTCCAAAATTCATTGTTCCTTGAATATACCTTAACAACCTCTTTGCCACGCCAAGATGTAGATGACTAGGTGAACTCATGAACCTAGAAAGCATACTTGAAGCAAACATGATGTCGGGTCTTGTATGTGTAAGGTACAACAAGTTTCCAATAAGACCTCTATAGTAAGTCTCATCAACCTTTCTTCCTCCATCATCCTTCTTGAGTTTCTCATTCACTACAAGTGGTGTAGATGTGGGGTTACAACAAGCATACCAAATTTCTTCAACACCTATTCGGAATACTTGCTTTGAGAAATGAACACTCCATCTTCACTTTGATCAACTTATATACCAAGGAAGTACTTGAGCAAACCCATGTCACTCATCTCATATTTCATCATCATTTCTCTCTTGAATTTCTCAATCATATGAGCATCATTACCCGTAAAGATAAGATCATCAACATACAAGGCAACGATGAGAATAGACGTACCTTTTGTATTCACATATAGTGTAGGCTCACTCTTGCTTTTGTTGAAGTTTTTCCTTTTGAAGTATCCATCTATCTCACTATACCAAGCTCTTATGAGAGTGGAATGAGAAGTAGACCCAAATGGCTACCCATCCACCCGTACAGAGGTCCACGTTGTAGTGGCTTAATCTCCTCCGCCCTACACGGGGAGGGGGAACATGTTGGAGAAACTATAAAATAGTCCCACATAGCTAACTCCTTAGCCTAGATCTTAATATATAAGGTGTGAAGCCACTCCACTCATTGCCAATTGGTTTTGAGTTGGAAGCCCACACACTTCTAACACTCCTTCCAATTATTGTTCGCATCATCCATGATCTTTCTCTTCTTAGACCTATTCTTCTCAATCTTTGATTTCTGGGTTTTTATTCCCTCTTGAACCCTTAAAGTCTCTTCGAATAATTTCCTTAAACGATGTTGTTGGCTTTTAATTTTCGCTTTTCTGTGATAATCCTCTTCTTCTAATTTCTCCATTGTGTTTTTCAATTCTTTATCTTGTTCAGCTTTTATATTCAGTTGATTAAATCTGTTTCTCAATTTAGATGCATCATAACCCATTTCTTCAAACTCCTTAAACTCTTTAGTATAACTCTCTACATCAGAAAGCAGAAAAGTATTCAGATCAACAAAATCACAGGAATTTCATAACTATGTTTATGAAAGATATATCATAACCTAGTTTTATCCCTTCTTTGATATTGTCACTACTTAGGTTTCCAAGTGGGTTAAAATGAGGTGTCTGTGGTAGTGCTGTGAAAATTTGGTCATACATGAGTCTAAGCTCATGAGATAGACAAGATGACCTATGGTATATTAAAGGGAATGTTATCGAGAGACCAGGAGAAGGAGGGGAGGAGGAGGAGGCGGTGTTGTTGGTGGAAGTGGTGGTGGAGAAGAAGAAGACTGAAACTTAAAGACTAGCAATTTGATGATCTTTGGCCTGGTGCCATTGATGTGTTTTTTGACTCAATTATCATAAAAAGATTAGCTAGTTAGACTAAAAAATGGTTAATCTCACTTTACTCCCTCTAAAACTCAACTCTGATGATTATTGAAGACCTTACCTTGTTTTCGACAAGGATTTTTGTTTGTGCCACTTGTATTTATATTCAACATGAACTTTAATACCATTTACTATTATAAGTTTGTAACGGATAACGCTCGTCTGATGATAATTGGGAATTCAGATCCTCAACGGCCGCTACTTGTAGGAGCATTATTAGAGAAAGTCTTATGGTGAAATCCAACCTATTCCAAGTGTGGAAAATCCATGGAATGTCAAGTCTAATGGCTTCCAAGTTAGAGTCTTCCATATAAAATCCAAGCAGGGTTCCATGATTTGGTGGAATGGTCCGTGGAATCCATAGAAACGCTAATAAGAATAGCGTAAAACACTATTAAGAATAGCGCCCTAAAAGACAAAAAGCGCTAATAAGAATAGCGTAAAACGCTATTAAGAATGGAGCTTAGCTCCATTAAGAATAGCGTTTTTTTTTTATCCGTAGATTTAAACTGAGTTGTTGAGAATCTAACGGCTGAGAAAAAAAAACGCTAATAAGAATGGCGCTTAGCTCCATTAAGAATAGCGTTTCTACTATTCCACCATTACACTTGCGCTTCCATCCACAGTTCCAAGTGCTGAGGTGGCGTGGAAGATGGAAGATGGATGGATTCCACCATAAGACTTGCCCTTATATAATAGATAACGCTCGTCCGAACTTATTTCCTAAAATGATTCTCGGTTTAATTATTGATGTGATCATGCGCGTGAATCATAGCCAATGATAAAAATACGGTTTCGTTTTATCCGACAAGGAAAAGCTTGCATGCATACATGTATGTGTGGTTGATGACGGAGAGGAAAATAGGCGCCGTTAGCCATTCTCTTTGTATATCCGCTAGAGGATGACCTGGTATGTTTTGTTTTTTTGTCTATGAAATCCTACAAAAAAAGACGTGAAGAAAACAAAATGATGTGATCGACCGGCTATAAGTAATATTGAGGTCTGGATAGGTTTGTATGGTTGAAGGTGAAATATGTACTTGGTTCAGAAACTCTATGTTGTCTCTATTGGATCAAGTAAAAGTAATGCTGTGGTGAAGGATAACTCAAGTTGCAGTGCAGGTAAACTCTTAAATTAGTTTTCCCTCTTTACTATCACGTGACTATTGTGTGACCTGTATTCACACATACTCGTACGTATGTAGTCTAGCTATATAGAGTTATGTCGGTCATTAGAGTTGTATTAAATACCAATCATACAGCTCATTAACTCAATAATGAAAATCCTAGTTTCTGTAATGAAATGAATTGAATGATGTCCGCCATTAATGGTGTGTTATTATGGTATCAGACAAGGTAGGGTTAGTTTTAACTCCGATTTTCGATCCTTCTTTCAGTTTTCAATCTTCTTTTCATTTCATATCTTGAGTAATCTGAAGTCAATGATCCAGATTTCCGCTTTGCCGTTTCAGAAATTTTGTTTTTCAGATCTACTTTCATCGTTTTTCTATCAGGATTTTCGTTTTGATAATTCTTCTTTTGATTATCTTCACTGATTTTTGATTCTGTGTTTTCCAAGTTTCTTCTACTTTCCATTCTCTATCTCAGATCTGCGATTACTTCAATTTTCTTTGATCAATGGAAAATACAACTTCAAATTCTTTCTCCAACATTCCTCTTAATCAACTGAACAACTTTGTTCATCTGAAACTCAAAGAAGATAATTACATCACTTGGAAACATCTCATGAGTCCTGTAATTAACAATTCAAGCTGATGAGATTTCTCGATGGCTCTCATCCTTTCCCTTTACAATATACAAATCCACGGAATCAACTTAATGGAATTGAAAATCCATTATATACAGACTGGATTGATGATGATTCCACCATTATTATGTGGATCAACTCGACGATTTCAGATTCAGTTATCGCCTATTTCTCTAGAGCAACTACTTCACATGAACTATGGACAAGCATTGAAGAAAGCTTTGCACGAGCCTCGTCAACTCATTCCATTCAATTGCGTACAAATATTCTATCAATCACTCAAGGTACTAAATCAATTCCTGCTTTGATTAATGAGATAAGACTTCTATCGGATCAGTTAGCTGCTGCTGGAGAAATTGTGCCTGATAAGGAACTAGTTGTTATCACATTTAAGGCTTTAAACTCTGATTATATTCCATTTGCTACTTCAATGAGACATCATAATCCTCCTATAACCTGTATTGAGTTACATAACAACTTACTCAGTGAAGAGGTTGTTGTTTGTGAAAGAGCACTTACTCAGAAAAATGACTTGTCTGCCAAGGCCTTTGTTTCTCATAATAACAGAACCAATTATAGAGGGTCTTCATCTCATTATAGAGGTACTTACAGAGGAAGAAGTTACACTGGTGGTCGTTATCCAAGTCCAGCTATTTTTCACAGAAATCCAAATGGTATAGGTTATTCTTTTCAAGACAAACCACCACCTAGTCAACTTTGTGACTCTCCACATCATTTGGCTCCTAATTGTCCTCAGCGGCTCAATTTCTCATATCAAGGCAGATATCCTCCAGCTAATCTCAGTGCCATGTTAGCTGCTGCTGACATTTTTGATGATGAAGAATGGATTGCAGATAATGGAGCAAATTGTCACATCACTTCTCAGCCTCGGCATCTTCAAGAATCTACTTCCTATGATGGTTATGAAGTTATACAGACAGCAAATGGAGCAAGTATGACTATCTCTCACACAAGACACTCTAGTAAACTTGTTAATGAACATTCCTTTACTCTCAGTGATATTCTTGTTGTCCCTCAAGCCTCTCACAATCTCTTATCCATTCATAAGTTTACTACAGATAACAATTGTTCATTGACTCTTGACTCTCATGGATTTACTGTCAAGGCTCTAAACTCTGGGAAGACTCTCTTCCAAGGTCCTCATAGGGATGGTCTTTATCCAATAAAATTCACTTCATCACCTCGATCACTCACTTCTTCAATAACTGACAATGTTCTGCTTCATAGAAGACTTGGTCACCCATCCTTATAGACTTTACAAAAGCTCTGTAGATTGCTGAAATTCTCTACTATGTCCAATAATCCATTTACATGTGTTGATTACAAACTCTGGGTCGTGTTATTTTGGTGGGTGATATGCTGAATGAAGGAGGCTGGAATTTGAGTGATGATTATTGGAATACTTTGCTAGCTGCGGTTTCATTGAGGGGAGGCCTTTGAATGGTGCTGACCGTATAGTTTGGAAGAAAAATTATGATGGAAGTTTTATCGAGGTTAACGAAATCCTTAATTCGCAAGAGGTATGCTAAATTGGAAGGAGCCAACTTGTTATGGAGGCTGCTTTGTGCGCCTGCGAGGAATCGAAAATTATAAGAGGAGCATGTGCTACTCTTGACAAGGTTAAAACCCGCTTTAAAATTAATGTTGTGAATAAATGTTGTTTGTGCAACATGGAGGAAGAAACGTTGGATCATTTGTTATGGCATTGCGATTTTGCTGTCAAAGCATGGAGCTGGATCTATGATATCTTTGGAATGCATTCTCATATAAACTTGTGTAGTGCTTACAAGGCTGCACGAGTTAGAAGCAGCATAATAAAAGAACTTTGGTTGATTTCTGTTTTGGTAGTCAAGTCATAACTGTGGATGACGCGCAATCGATTTGTTTATGAAAACAAAAGGGCTTGCTGGAGCTTCTTTCAAAAATCTGTTTTTAATTAGGTTATGGACTACTCAAGGCGTCTCAAAGGGCACAAGAACAATACGAGAGGAGGACTTAAAGGTTCTGGACTTTTTCAAGGTCTCCCATAGACAGGTGAAGACGTTGGAGCCGGTGGAATGCAGGTGGGCTACTCCGGATTTGGGTGAGTTGTTACTTTCTTTGTGATGGCGCCGCTCATGGAAATCCGGGAGTAGGTGGAGCTGGTGTTGTTGCAAGGGATCATGAGGCTAATGTGGTTGGAGCGATGAGTAGAGGTTTGGGTATAACCTCTAATTATCTTCTTTGAAATATTTGGAATTATTATAGGGCTTGAATGGGATGTTCAATGGGGGTATTTGAGAGTTTGTATTCGATCGGACTCGATGAGTGCGGTGATGGATTTTACTACTTCAACGCTTCCATGGTTTGTTTGTCAAAGGTGGAGTGAAGTTTCTTCTAATTATGAGAGTATTCGGTTTATTCACACCTATAGGGAGGCTAACTTTGCAGCTGATAAGATGGCAAAAAGAGGTTGTGCCCTTCCTAATGAAGAATAAAGACATTACACTGGGAGATAATGAAGTTTTTTATTTGTTCATTGTAGTGGTAAAAGGGTTGTCGTTCACTCGGACGTTGTTAAGATTAAATTAAAAGGTTTAACGAAAATAATAAAAGAGAGAATCACTGGGCCTAGGATTCCACCGAATTCATATCAATATGTTCAATTTATTTATTCTCAACAATTAAAGCTCAATAAACAAAATAATACCGACTCTTATTCTTGCCAAGGTAGACTCTCAAAAGATTAATTGTATCCCTAAGCATAGATTATCTAAACAAAGCATAACCTATCTAATTGAATAACAACCAATTTAATCAAATCATAATTCTATTTTAATTAGTGCAAAAGTCAAATAAAGAATTAATTAAAATTACCCACGTATGAAATTCGGCTTCCTCCGTCGACCCAGTGTAGGGGCTTAGCTACTCATGATGTAGACACACTCAAAATTCATTTTTATTGCCCAAATGGTGTTTACAAAGAAGAGAAAATGAGAAAATCAAATTAAACCGGGAATTTGCAACGTTTATAAGCGTTGCAAAGCTACTGTTACAAAGAATAATGAATGAACTGCCGTCGCATGATGACAGTCTTATCTCTTACGCATAAACGAAAATTTTTTTACGACTGTCTTTGTAAGTCTGTTCTTCGTGTTCTTCACTATTTCTCTACTGCTGCTGCAGATTTCTCTGCAGCAATTCTCTCGACTGTGTAGCCTCCCCAATCACTCGATATCCCTTGTATACTTCCTCAACTACCTTTTTATACTTGATAGCATCCAGGGTTATGTTTTGATGAAACAGGTCACTCCCAATCAAATCCAACGAAAATCTCTCATGAAATCTAGACCGAAATCAATAACAGAACCCTGGATATTTATGCTCCCCTGTTTTATTGAGATCCGATTATCCAGCCCAATATACTCAGTAAAATCACTTGTACTAGCCCTGTTTAGTCAAATATAGTCCAACGCAATAAAGTTTCATGATTGAATCTCTTTATAACAGCTTCAAAATTCGAATCCAAATTCTGTTCGTGACTGCACATGTTTCCCGCCAAAAAATTAATTCAAACGAGAGGAAGATGGTTGCCCCTTAACCAGTGATGAGGTGCGGCTAGCAGTTGCTGTCCTGGGGTGGAAATAGTAAAGAAAGTGCCTCTTAGTAAATTAGGTGCCCCTTATCCAAAACTGAGTGTCCGAATAACATGTGACCTCCGGGTACAAAAACCACTTTTCGAGCAACTTTCTCCATAAGAGCTTATTTCACAAAAACACCTACAAACAAGTTTATTAGGGATAAAATGAGTATCAGCTAATGTATTTATGGGTGAAAATGCGTCGCACTTTCGTGCTCATCAGGAGACCAGATTTTTTAATTTCTCTTGAATACCCAAATGTATCTTATTTTCATTTCAAATAAGTGGCCTAACCTCTTTTCTTGCTCCTTAATTTGCTTTGTAATTTATCTATTCATTAATACATTTCGGACTTACCAAAAAAATAGGATACAGTCTTCAACACAAGGGATACAGATGTTTAGATCCTATTACTGGAACTGTCTATGTTTCAAGACATGTTTCATTTGATGAACATTCTTTTCCCTATAAGCAGTCTTCTCCATCTCCATCATTCACTAAGCTTTTTCCCTCTTCACCAGTGCCAGCTCCCTCTAGTGAGTCACCCACTTCTCTCCCTTCTTCTTATGTGTCAGCCATTTCAACTTCTTATCTTGCTTCCTCTACCTATATCACTGTGAATGATCATGCAATGGTTACTAGAGGTAAGCATGGTATTAAGACTCCAAAATCTTATTATGGAACCTTTAATCCTTTGGATGTTGCTCTTCTTACCAAAGTCAGCAAAGTACCAACTTGTATCAGTCAGGCTCACAAAGAAGAGGTTTGGAGAATTGCCTCAGCTGCAGAACATAAAGCACTTATTGATGCAGGCACTTGGTCTCTAGTTGATCCTACTGGTATTGACAATATCATTGGCTGCAAATGGGTGTTCAGGATCAAATATAAGCCAGATGGTAGTATTGACAAGCGAAGGCTAGACTGGTAGCTAAAGGTTACCATCAACAACATGGTATTGACTTTGATGAAACCTTCAGTCCAGTTGCTAAACCAACCACCATCAAAATCATTCTCTCCATGGAAGTGCGGTCAATTGGCAAATTCATCAACTTGATGTCAGCAATGCCTTCCTTCATGGAGACTTAAAGGAGGTGGTATATATGTCTCAGCCTCCAGGATTTGTTGATGAATCTAGACCTAATCATGTATTTCTCTTACATAAGGCTATCTATGGCCTTAAGCAGACACTCAGAGCCTGGTATGAGAAGTTAAGTACTGCTTTACTCAAGTTGTAGTTTGTGAACTCACCATCAGATCCCTCACTTTTTGTGCATAAAGTGGGCACTCAGATCTCAGTTGCATTGGTTTATGTTGATGATATTTTACTCACTGGTAGCTCTGCCAAGTTTCTCAAAACTGTTATAGCTCATCTTCAACTGCAGTTTCCTATCAAAGATCTTGGACCTCTACATTACTTCTTGGGTCTTGAAGTTAAAAGGGATTCTACTTCTCTTTTTCTATCTCAAACCAAATATGCAGTTGATTTGATTTACAAGTTCAATATGGAAGGTGCCAAACCCTGTCAGACACCTATTGCAACTTCTGAGAAACTCAACAAAACAGATGGTGACCTATTGGACAATCCTACAGATTTTAGATCTTTGGTTGGTGCTCTTCACTACTTGACCTGGACAAGACCAGAAATATCTTTTGTAGTGAATGTTGTTTGTCAGCATATGCAACATCCTAGGAAACCACATCTTCTTGCAGCAAAGAGAATTTTAAGATACATCAAAGGCACAATTGGTTATGGTCTTTATTTTACCAAAGGTGATTCCTTTCTTTTAGGTTTTTCTGATGCCGATTGGGCTGGATGTCCTGATGATAGGCGCTCCACTGGAGGTTTTTGCATCTTTTTGGGCTCTAATGCTATCTCCTGGTCCTCAAAGAAGCAAACTACAATAGCTAGATCCAGTATAGAGGCAGAGTACAGAACAGTGGCAAATAGTGCAGCTG
This sequence comes from Papaver armeniacum, assembly GCA_023531295.1. NCBI lineage: Eukaryota > Viridiplantae > Streptophyta > Magnoliopsida > Ranunculales > Papaveraceae > Papaver > Papaver armeniacum. Next base: position 113,492 of record JAJJWW010012939.1, read on the forward strand.
AAGTTGTCTGGATCTGTTTTCTGCTCAGAGACTTACACTTTGAACTTATTGGTGCACCCAAACTAGGTTGTGACAACATCAGCTCTATCAACCTTGCTTCCAACCCTATTATGCACTCTAAGATGAAGCATGTTCATATTGATTATCACTTTGTCAGAGAATTGGTGCAGTCTAAGGCTTTGGATGTTTTCTATGTGCACACTCTTGATCAGATAGCCGACATCTTCACTAAGCGTTTATATGGGCCTCGTTTTAAAATGCTTCGTGACAATCTCACAGTTGTTGCAGCACCCATGAGCTTGAGGGGGATATTGGATCAAGTAATGTTGTGGTGAAGGATAACTCAAGTTGCAATGCAGGTTAACTCTTAAATTAGTTTTCCCTCTTTACTATCACGTGACTATTGTGTGACATGTATTCACACATACTCTATGTACGTGTGTAGTCTAGCTAGATAGAGTTATATCGGTCATTAGAGTTGTATTAAATACCAATCATACAGCTCATTAACTCAATAATGAAAATCCTGGTTTCTGTAATGAAATGAATTGAATGATGTCTGCCATTAATGGTATGTTACTGATATGATTTTTATGTTGTTGTAGAAAGTGGTAGTAAAAGTTCGTTCAACTCGGGCTTGTAAAGATTGGTTTTTAGACTTAATAATAAAAATAAAGAAATATTTACAAAGGATTGTCACAAATATCGAGAGATACTAGGACTCAGGATTTCACTGTTTTTCATATTCAAGTGGTTCAAAAATTAATCATCGGCGATTATAGCTCAAAACAAAAAAAATATTAACTCTATTCTTTGCCAAAGTAGATTCCATAAAATATTACTTGTAGATCATAAGCATGGCGCATCAACAATCCTTAGGACTAAGCATGCTCCATCAAACAAAGTCACATGTAATTAATAGAAACCTTAATTCAATTAAAATCGGTGCAAAAAGTAAATAAAGAATTAACTAAATTATCTCATGGTTGAAATACAGCTTCCTCCGTTGTCCCAGCAATGGGGTTTAGCTCCTCATGTTATTCACGTGCTCAAAATAGTTGTTCATAGCTCAAATAGGTGAAAAACAAGAGAAAACTAATAAATCAAGCAGTTTGCAACGTTGAAGAGGTGTTACAGAACAAATAAGACTGCCTTTAAACGCTGAATAAATAAGACTGTTACAGAAGAATAAGACTGCCGTTAAACGATACTTCTATTCTGCAGTAGATTTGCCACAGTCCTTTGCGACAGACTTTGGAGGTCTGTTCTTCGTCTTCTTCTTCCTCTCCACCTGTTGCTGCTGCAACTCTGCAAATCGTATTCTTTGCCTCTGCAGCCTCCCTTAGGTCCCCAAACTCTCGACACCTCTGTTATGACTCGGAACAACTTATATATCTCACAGGACCCCTAAAACCTCGAGTAAATCCGAGAATATCTCGGTTTTCTTTCACCGGAAGTCACCGGGATTTTCTCCTCTTTTTTATATTTTCTCCACGGCTCTGTTAATTAGTTGTAAAACTTTCAAAACTCTCTCAATAGATTAAGCTGAGTCGAATATAAGATATTCTCTCCTTATTTTCCACGTTCTTCCCAAAAATATCAAAACCAAACCCGCGATAAGCTTACTCCCTGTTTTTACCAAACTCGGTGTATCTCCCCATATTTTCGAACCCGCTTTCCTTACCAATCCTGTTTGGCTTAAATAGGCCCAAACCAACCTAATCTGGGTGACAAATTCCGAGTAAAACTCGACCAGAATCAATCCATGATAGTCATCAGACGTGAGCTTCATTTTCCCGCCAAAATTAGTTTAAATGATGAAGATGGTTGCCCCCTAACCAACTTCCGGGTGTCTTTATCACTTGGGGTGTAAATAGCAAGTGGATGCCCCTTAGTAAATGAGGTGCCCCTTATCCAAATGAGGGGTCCGAATAGTAATTTTCTCCCACGAGCGCAAATACCACTTTTCGAGCCAATTTTCCCGCAAAAGCTTATTTCTCCAAAAACACCTACAAAGACATAAAATACCAAAATAAGCGCAAAATCGAGTACTAACCTTACAGAGAATTGAGACTAAAATAGACACATAAATGCGTCTATCAGTTACTAGTCTCTAGAAATACTGAGAATTGCAGCAGCCATTTGTGTTATTCTTGTGAGTTTTTTAGATGTTTTTGAAACTTGAAACTGAGAATTCCGTTATTAAAATCTCTAAAGTTAGTGATGATGAGTCCAGGAAGATTTGGACATACTTCCAAACAGCAAGTTATCTCGTGGGAAGAGAATCAAGTAACTTAAATAGATTCATGTTGTAAGAGCATCCACAATGTATACTTTTACATTAATTTATTCAATAAGAGGGTAAATATATAACCTACAATTATCTAAAGAAATTGAAAAAGAGTGAAATGGAGTTTACTTATTGTTGTTTTATGCGGTACCTTCCATAAAAAAGAGTCATTGTAAACCTGCTACGGCCAGTTAGCTAGCTAGTAACTAGGCTACTTGTAGTTTTGACAAATGCAAAGTTCAAGTCATGTTCGGCAGTAACTTGTCTTTGATCATCGCTCTTTTTCTTGATTTTAGTCACCTTTCGGGGGATGCAGTTTTTGGTATGTAGTACTATGTGAGTCTTTGTAGTACAATTCATATGCTACACCATGGGTCCAACAAATCTAATATACATAAAGTATAACGGTCCAATACATAAAAATACTCCTTCCGTTCTTTTTTAATAGGCTGATTTTTTTTTTTGAAAAAAATAAGGAAATTAAGAGAACTAATCATTAAAAGTGATTCTTATGACACTTGTCAATAAAAAAAGTGAAGTGAAATGGTCCCCATAACACTTGTCATCAAAAGAAGTTAAGTAAAATGGTCCCCATGACACTTGTCATCAACAATTTATTTATAGAAACCAGCCTATTAAAAAAGAACGGAGGGAATATAAAACAGTATTTTCAGCATGTCATCAGTGAGATGGCTTGAAATGAAATAAACGGAATTCATTTAGATCGGGGTCTTCGAAAATGCTACTAAACTGGGATTGCCAAAGATTTGATTCAAATCTTTACAATAGAGGTAAACTGGGATCATAATTATACTAATAAACAGACAAATGATATGCAAATAATAAGATGGTTCGGTTAAACAAATTCATCAGACAATATCAGTAGGTCTCCTACTCTTGGCTGACAATGATAGCTCGACGGATACTTCTTGCATAGTTGGCCGAGTACTTGGTTGGATCACCTCGTAAGCATAGAATTGCAACCTTGGTAATGTACATTATTTCCTTCTGAACACCATTGATAGGCACTCTAATGCGTTGATCTAGGATGTCTCTCAACTTTTGATCTATCTCCATGGGACTCGAACGCGAAGATGGAAGAAGTAAACCAGAGAGTAGTGTGATGACTCCGGATGGATGCCTCCCCATTAGTGCTTATAATATTAGAACCCGGCCCAAAGCTATAAACATCACACTTTTCGATTACCTTCATTGTATAAGCAAGCTCTGCAACAACATTTTTTGAAAACAGGAGTTTTACTTGGTAGCTTTGGAAAATGGTAGAAACCAGCAATAGTATATAAGTTTGTACCTGGAGCAACATATCCAAAGGTTCCTGAATTGGCTTAAAGAAGACAATTCAAACAACTCTTTTGGAATTTCCCCTACTAAAGTTCACTTAAAATCTTCAGTTTTCCAAGTTCACGCGGTATTCTGCCAGTGATATTGTTCCCGTAGAGAGACATGCCTGTTAACTTCTGACAATCCCCCGCAGTCCTTAAACATCTCGCCATAAAACATATTGAAATCCAAATTTATCATGTATAGATTTGGATACACATGAAACACCTCCGTTTCATCATCAACTACGAGTAGTTCATTATTCGAAATCCATGTCATATTTACTTTGACTCGGCATCAACAGAAAAACAACTGCAACTCAAGACACATCACATCAGTGGTAGATTAGGATTGTCGAAACTCAAAACAACGATCATTCTGATAGAATGCAGAATCAATGTTCACTATTAACACCAAAAAATTTGCAATGAATGATACTGTTTTTTTTTCTTCCCTAAACTTAACTCTCGTCGTCTCAAAAAATTAAAAAATTGAAAAATAAAAAATAAATAAAATGAAATGACGACTAGGAGATCGAACCACATACAATGTCAAAAAAATAATATAAATAAATAAATTATGAAGTAGTTTGATAATTATACTTCCAAAGTATCTCGGTGATAATTGATTGCTAGTAGATGACTCCGAATTTGCTTGTTTAACATGGCGCATATTACCATGCTATTTTGCAGCTTCAAACACCAGCTTTTTGGAACTCCAAAAATACTGTAAGTTTCTTTGTTCACAGAAACCTCCTCTATTGCTCAGACAACTCTTTTGAACACATTAGTTTCAACTTATAACTGATGAGACCTTAGAGCCTTCTCGAATAGTATCCTAGTCAGCTGAAAGTAAAACAGTCAATGCATAAACTATAATTACATGAAACAAGAAAGAAAAAAAGGAAATGAAGAACGATAGAAAGACAGAAAATAGACATACCCAATCACAGTACAATTCCATCTAAATGCACATCATGTTATTGCATTATTATTTGGTCTATTATCTAATGCCGAAACTAAACTGAGAACATAAAGATTCAAACCGATTGCATCACTCAACAACTACCAATTGGTACATATTCCTTAACTTGCTATAAGAATCAAATTGACCACATAATCTAGCAGCCAGCATGGGTATGTCACATCATTTATTTTTCTAACTTACGATTTTGAAAGCATAAAAAGTGCTAACCAAGCACAAAAAAAAGAAACAAATATGAAAAAAAAAATTAAGTTATTTCGAAAAAGCAAATCCAAAACAATTGAAAAGTAAACCAGACAATGAGAAAACTTACAACAGTAAACCAGACAATGAGAAAACACTAGGAGCTGTAGGCACTAGTCAGTACATGTAGAACAGCTCTAGTTTCTTCACATTCCAGATCTTTACCAAGAAAATTTACATATACATGGACATGATTTTCTTTAGATCACCCTTAAAATGAGTTAGTTGCATATAAATAATAGTTAAGGTACCCTTTCAGGTTTCCAGCGTATTTTCTTACGGTCGTCATTGGGATTTTTAAGACAAGCAAAACTACTCACAGTATACTCTATTAAAGTACTCGAACTGAAATCACACATAGAGAGCAGCAAATTTAAATGAATATGCAAGCTAAGTAACCTACTAACTCATTTCTATTTCACTATAGTTGTGTTGTAGTTGCAGACTCAAAATTATAACAATTGAAATAATAAAATAAAGGCATAACATGTGATATTTTACCTCAATCGTTGTCGCTCGGGATTCTTCACGATGCCATCTGTAATCAGTTTCTCCATATACTTACCAGAGTTAAGTGACACTATGCTCTCAACATAACTATCTATAGTACGGACCATAGGAATTCCACGGACATTTTCAGTTGCTGGATCATATAAGAGTAATTGGTTGCTATCATTTTCTACTAGAACTTGACCATTGTCATAACACCATAGTGGCCTCCAAAATAAATATCTGTCCATTGTGGTTCAGTTGTGGTAAACTTTTTGGTCCAAGATTCCTTTATTCCATACTGCTGCATCACCCACACATCAATTCTTACTGAATCCCAAATAAAAGCAATGCAAATGCAGTCTCCCCACAATCCCAAATTCTTGGATATTTTCCCCTGATAATCTATATTTTCAGGTAATGCCATATCCACCACTGTCTCATTGGTAATATGAAAAGAGACTATAACTTGGGACGAAGTTTCATGGGTGGTGATACTTGGGACGAAGTTTCATGGGTGGTGATACTTGCCAACCAACGAAGAGCTCCATTAAAAAACATACCATGAGATCCTTCACCAAAATGAAGAAATGAGTAATCTACGGTGCCCTGAATACTAGTCCATGAATCTGATTTCACTGTATAAACATCAAAATTATAGCAACCAGCTTTTTTAGTACATGATGATATTATTAGTTTGTAATCATTAGTGTTGCTATCGTAACCAAATCCATATATATCATTGTAATCATCATATACCTCCTTTGCAAATACCTTAAATTCTCTTGATAATGGGTTCAAGATACTATAACAAGCAACCAACTTTCTATTAAATCTCTTTTTAGGAGTATTATGAATCTTTAAACAAACTAAGCCATTACACGAACCCAAAAAATCAAAGAAAAATAATTTATTAGGTTCAAATGGGTAATTTAACAGAACGGCTCCATCACATTCACCCGATGATGATGATGATATCGAAGCATAATCTATAGGAATGGAGTAAATCTTATCTTCCGAGGATTGTCCAAATAAGAGTTTAGGGTTGTTCTTGCTTTGAGTAGTAGTGCGATTAAGATGATTTTTGATAAAACTAGGTGTAGAAAGTAAGTTATAGAAAAGCTTACATACACACCTCGATGATAAGATTGATTCCGCTGGTAGCTTTAAAAAGATCTCATCGTGAATTTCTTCAGGAAGATTTAACAACAGAGATATTGATTCTTTCTGCTTTAGTTTAGATCTAGTACGGGATGAAACGCTCATTTTTTTTTGGAAGACGAAGGTTTTCACGATGATTTTCTCGTGTAGGGTTCTAGCATTTAAGTAGCAATGAACCGGGTTTTATTTTGCTAGAGCCCTCAACGTGTCTTGGGGAATACGTACCATGTGACCAGGCTATTGCCCCCAACGACTTAGTGTTGACTTCACCACAGCCTACTATATATATTGACTTGGCTAACCCGTTTGGCTAGCTTTGGAAATTGAATGAACCCATATGGTCCCTCGATCTCGAATGGTGAACCCTTAGGGATCGCGGTGGGTTCTGGATTGAATGCCAGAGTTCAGTACGCTAAGAGCTAGTTAAAAATCAATTAATAGTAACATGGTTGAGACCCAAATTAAATATCGCGTCAACTCAAATTTCAAATCAGCCAAAGTGTAAGATTTCTATTGAATTTTATTTTTCTAGGTTGGCAACAATTTGACCTAATTAATACTCCCTCCGTCTCTAAAAAATAGGCAGGTTTGTGTGTAAAATTTTACACACAAACCTGCCTATTTTTTAGAGACGGAGATTTTTAAAAGTTTCAGAAAAATTAAGTTATTACATCTGACTCCAAAATTAGTAAAATTTTTTAAATCCGGACAGATATGTACTTAGTTATGAATTGTACGTGACTCAAATACGATGGAGTGATTCGAGCCAAAAGTATGGGCCGAGTCAGACACCGAAATAATCTAACATGTGACTTCCTAGACTCCTAGTTAGATACAAATCCCTAGTCAATGCATGCGTCGGTCTCATGGCCAACCAAACTTATTTTTTAGATAAACTAGTTTGTCACCCGTGCTACGCACGGGTTTGTTTTTCATTAAAAGATTTTGGATCATGTCGTATAATTAATTTTATTCGAAAAATAATATATTATAGAAATTAATAAATCTTGAATACCATCTTGATCACGAATACGTACAATAAAAATTCATGTAGTATAAAAGACGTAATTCAAGATTTATAAGCTTTAATCTTTGAAAAGTTATTATATTAGAATCTCTCTCTCCAAATATTGGTATTCTTTAAATTTCCAGAGCTCGTTATTTTGTATTTATCATACACCTTTATTTCATCAGCATAAGTACCATCTAACATTATAATCTCAAAAAAATATATTTTTCTGTATATTTTTCTGCAGCTTAATTTTTGCTTTATAAATTCTTACATCTCAATTTTATAGTGTGATTGATATTGTATCAGGGTAAACAAATATCGAACAATAATTTCGTCAGTAACTTGGAGATCTTTGGTCCAGTAATGAATAAGTTCGATCATAGTAAATTTATATATATCCGCAGTGGACACAAGCTCATTCTTACTCAAATCAAGGCTTTGGTATCTCCGCTGCATGATCACATCTTAACTCAACCTTATTTGTTTAGACTTTTCATTACGGGTTCAACGTCTTATCCTTGCTTCTTTTGGGTCTATTCTTGCGATTTTGGAACTACTCCTAAATGTATTCCTTCCTTACGAACACTAAAAACGCATTTGAAATAAAAATCAAACCAAAATATTAGTACGCTTACATGCTTACATAAAATTATTCGCATCGTCAATTATATATAATATTTTATTAGAGGTAGCTATTGTGTTAGTGAACATGAACGTGTATGTTATTTTGGGGTCAAATACTTAGATAATTAGCACAACCTATTTCATGTGCCTGAAGGATAATACCAGATAACCAGAGTCCAGAAAATATACTCTAGATCATGTTTGAAAATAAAGAAAAACAATAATAATAATCTTTTGCAAATTCGAGTTCATTGGTCTCTTATAATAACCATAAACATTTCCAAGGAAAGTGTTATTCTCAAAAAGCAATAGCCAAGTAAACAGAAAAGTCCTCGTTTTTATGTAGAAAGAATATTCAAGAAAAAATCCGTAATCAATTTACGATAAACATTTCCAAGGAAAGTGTTGTTCTCAAAAATCAGTAGCCAAGTAAACAGAAAAGCCCTCGTTTTTATGTAGAAAGAATATTCAAGAGAAGTCCGTAAACAATTTACATAAACCGCTACGGAGAAAAATTTCAATCATACTTCATCCACCAACTTAATGAAGGCAATCCGAGAAAAAAAATAAAAGAAATGGGATGTAACAATAATGAAGGCAATCCAAGGAAAAGAATAAAAAGAAATGGGATACAACGAAATACTGCTCGACCTTAAGACTTTGGCGGCATTCAAAAATATTGGGGTTGTCAATGGGTACCCATTACCCGGAACATGACCTGGTAGATTCGGGTCTGGTTTTGGGTCCTAAAGTTGGACCCATTAACAATTATTTGTCTATTTGGGCGAATCGAGTAATTACCCGTCGGGTACCCATGGGCACCTGTACTTATTTATTCATCATTTTAGCAAAATTATAAGTACTTTGCTAGTTTTGGCTTTGATTTTTTTTTCCATTTTCTATGTTTGTTTTACATTTTATTTATATTAGTACATTAATAAAGAAATAATAATAAATTTTCGGAAACATAATTTAGATTCTTGTTAAAAAGAGAAAGAATTAGATTTTCTATATAGTAATTTCAATACCTAACGGATACACGTCAGTTCATGGCATCCCGGACCTTAAACGGACCGGTTCTGAGTACACAAAGTTAGGAACCTGATCCGGAACCGTTAGGAACCGGACCCGACTTTTAGAAGTAGGGTCCGGGTCTGGATCTAGTTATAGCCGGGATGACCCGCACCCATTGACACCCATATAAATAAAATACTCCCAACTGAAAATTATTCACATTTCAAATAAGATTCCGTGCTCTATCTTGTTTAGTATCAAGGTTATTCTCTTTCCGTTATGTCAACCAAAATGATTATACAGGCTCCAAAAAGACTTGATCCTTCAACCGATTTGTCTATAAATACCAAATATTATCTTATTTTTATTCAAGTAAATAAAGGATATTACTCGTTATCCTGCATATCATTCCATAATTATCTTTTCCTTTCTTCGTTTTCTAAACTTATTCAACTCTGTTTTCATGGCGCTATCATACCATAATAGGTATTTCTTAAATTGAGAAATCTACTAATTTCTCAACAAAAACTACTTTCGTATGATATATAACACTTCATTTACATAAAACAAATACATAATTGAGTTTGTCATTGAGATTAAACTTAAATAAGATGAACACAAATGAAAGTATAGGAATACAATCGAAAAAATATCTTATATCTTTTGTTTCACTGTTCAAGCTGCATTTGTTAATTATGATCGGATTTTGTAATGTTCTGTGACTAAATGAAAATTGAACAAAAACGCTAACAAAACTATGGAAGGATGTAAAGTTTTTGAGGGATTTACTTTTATTTCTCTATTGAACGGTCATCGAAATCTTCAACTCTAGATCATGATCCGCTTTATATCCGTCTTTAGACAACTCATTCAACAAATCAGAAGTTGCCATATATCTGAAAATTCAAATCTTAACTTATCTTTGTCGGTCATCTGCAAAGTGAACAATTACCCTAGGACCCTAACTCAAAGTAAAAATGTTAATTTACAAAAAAAAAAAACATCAAGTGGGACAGCTTTCCCGTATAACATTCGGCACTTACCTTTTCCAGTATACCACTACAGAGAAAATATAGGGACAGAGGACCCAATTAGATATATGTGCAAATATACTATGACATACATAAATACAAATAGTTAGAGAAAGAAAGTTTTTTATTTGTAGGTTTTGACAAATATAATTAACTCATATAGTTAGAAAAAAAAAAAAAAGGACTATTACTTACTTTCTCTTTCTCCCCGCCAAGGAGGCGGGATGGACTGATGATCTTAATTTAAAGAAATTGAATTCCTTGTCCTAAATTTTCCAGGATAAACGAATCAAAATCTTTTCCAAATCCTCATCTATAATTGATGTTAAACCAGTAAGTTGTACGTGTTACAAAAAAAAAAAAAAATACAAAGAATAATAATTATGATGTTGATAGTACCTTCTTTTTTAATCGAAGATGGAAAATAAAAATGATTCCATCACGATCATGTACTTTGCTTACGGTGGTGCACCAAAAGATTTTTTTTATGACTTTAAAGTCGCCATCCATGTTATCTACAAACAAACTCTCTATAAAAAGTTATCTCCTTCCTTCAACTCTGCATGAAAACATTATCTATCAGTTAACGAAGTGGAAAAAGAAAGCCAAAGAACATTTGAAGTGAGGAGATTTACCACATTAACAAGGGGGTAGTCAAACAAGATTTCTATGGACTTTCATAGATTTTTAATTTGAGTGACTTCTAGAGATTCTCTGAAAATCTAGAGATTTCTAGTGATTCTATGAGAGAATGTTAGAGAGTCATTGTGACCTATAGAGACAAAAAATGAGATTTGTAGGGACAAAAAAATGAGACTTGTAGAAAGTTTATGTGATTTGTAGAGACAAAATTGTATAATATCTCATGATTAATTCCCTATATTACCGATTTTTTATTATTCACCTTACGATAATAATAAAAGTACCATGACCACCTAATGAAATATGTGTCCATTGTCAAAATAAATCTCATTACTGTCCTATGCCTAAATTTTCATTCACTTTATTCCAGTCGTCCCACATTTTATTTTCTATGCGGAGAAAAAAATCATGACTTCTAAAATATATATTTTAAAATCTATATATATCACAAAGACTTCACATAACCGGTTTTAAAATATATATTCTCCAATTTAAAAAATCACATTATTCCACATTTTGTCTTGGTTACCCCTTTCCAAATGGTCCTTAAGTGTATTAAGGCATAAGGAGAGAGATAAATGGTTCACTCCCAAAACCAAAAAATCTCTAAATTTCCAAGTCTCTAGAAATATCACCTCTTGAGGAGAGATTTCTACCATGCCTATTTTTAAGAAAAAGTCTCTCCAAATCTCTGAAACAACAAATCAATGACTTTCAATTCTCATTCGAATAACAGGAGCGTTGGAGTGACTCTTATGAAATCCCAATCCAATAACATGGAGTTTCAGAGAATTTAAATGACTTGAAAAAAGTCTCTAACCAATAACAAGAGATATTAAGAGACTCTCTAAAAATCACTATGGACTAACAGTAGATTTGCGAACTTCCCAGAAGTCATTCAAAATCTTATTTGACTAACCCCCTGTAAGCATTTACAATAGGATACCTACAAAACAACATACCGGAATCAGATAACAAATCAGGAAAAAGGAAAAAAAAATCAAAACACCATTAGAAGAGAGAAGCGGCGTTAAACGATGGGATTTGCTTATGCTCGATGCTTTATATAAATAGATACATTACCCATAATAAAAAAAAATTTGTTTAAATAAAAAATAATAAAATGTCTAAATATATAGTTGTTGATGGTGGATTTTCGTTCAAGGTTAAATTCGTAAAAAACCAGAAAAATCATGCGCTGACATCTTGTAAAAGATAAAGCCATTTATAAGTGTTGGATACTCCCTCACTTAATTCACCAAGAATGGAGCATGTAGCAACAATCCCATTCGTGAATACATGAAATTCCTCTAGGTTGGAGCATGTGGCAACAATCCCTTCCCTGTGAATTTCATATCAGCCTTGTATTTCCAAAGACTCATTATCGGTGTGGCATGACGACCGAGTGTTACTCTTCAGAGTAACACAAACCTCCAAGCACTATAATGAAACCATGTACGAAATACCGTACGGTGACTCTCGGTGTGTTATACTAGCCCGAGCCCCTCTCGGTGTGTTATACTAGCCCGATTGAGCCCCTCTCGGTGTGTTATACTAGCACGATTGAGCCCCTCTCGGTGTGTTATACTAGCCCGATTGAGCATCCAGACTGACCGTATCGGTCAGGATATGATTCGATCGTGATCATCCAACTCCATAAGCATGATTGGATGACCCCAGATCAATTCCATCACCCCCAAGCAGGTATGGAATACCCACGGCCGACCCCGCATGGTCGGTCATTGGCCTAGCTTGCCAAGAAACCGCTCATACCAAGCATTATGGACGGAAAACCCTAAATTAGGGTTTGCGGCATATTACATGTGTCGCAAAACAGTCTCAACCATCCATCTTCACAGGTATATATGGAGGGTGTAGATGTAGACTCAAAGGGCCCAGAGCATGTCAACACGATCACCGTGGGCCCGCCTACACACTCGACCAATCGGTCAAAACCAACCATACTTGGTTGCAACAAATTCGTACGCCCAAAGAGAGCATGGCGCACGGCTTTGAAAGCCAAAATTAGGGTTTCAAGCCATCACGCGCGTCCATCTTCTCCGGTACGAATGGAGGGTCACAGATTGGATTAAAACAGGTTCGGTCATACCAAAGATGACCACCGTGGGCCCATCTCCTCCTCATGTGTTCGGCCAAGGAATATCATGCCTGGTTAATCCAAAACGTGCGTCCAAACTAGCATGGCCACGCCTCCCAAACCACAACCGATCTCGACCGCTCAACTTCACCGGACGATTTGAGTGGCTTAGATCACGTTTTCATGGGATAGTCGGTATAGGTGTGAACACCAGCCTACTACCTACACGTCGGTATGTGATAGGTGTAGAATACACCTAATTTACTATCTAGTAGTTTATGCTTTCTTTGCTATTTTTCTTGTAAATTATGTATTTTACGCTTGTTTTGAGTTTTATAGCTACTATGGAGTCGCACGGAGGAAAAGAAGAAGAAATCACCCAATTTGAGCTAAAAGGGCAAAAAGGTCATTTTACAAAGCGATTGATATATGGAGCCAGTTGGGGTTAAGGGGCAACCCAATTTGAGGAGTGTTAAACACAGACCAGCCAAGGTTAAGGGCTACTCTCTTGGAGGAGCACTAGAGAAAGGATTGATTCAAGTTAAGGGGCCGCACAAACCGGGTAGCCCTTATCCAAAATGTAGTGCTATTATCACCTGGTAAAATGGATGTATAAACCCAAACCCATAGACCCACACCCATACCCAAGCCCACATCCTAACCTAAGCTTGATCCATCGACCCGACCCGGATCAGGTGTAACTATAACCTGAGCCCTAAATTGAGAATTATTTCTCAATCATTTTTGTGCCTGAAATCAAGACACAGAAAGAGGCGCAACCTTTAGACCGAGAGATTGAGATCGAAAAGCAGAGAGAAAATGGGTTCGATTAGAAACCTCAGAGATGAAGAAAATGATGAGGCTGGTGATAATGATTAAGAGAATCGATGCTGCTGTTGGTCAGAGAAATCGATGAGGAAGATGGGTTTGTATCTGCTTTACAACAGATGAAGAACTGAGATGGAGATGGCTCAGGGAAGAATGGGATCTGTTTCCGTTCGAATTGAGGATGAACGTTAAACTGGGGAAGTTCGGAGCAGTTTGTTGGTGCAATTTAAACCGAGATGTGAGATCGGGCGCCGTTGATTGTCAAGATGAAGAGATCGAGAGTAAGTCAGCGAGAGATGGGTTCGTGAAGAAATGAGGATGAATTTCAAGACTCGGGAGATGGGATTGTGGGTCGATTTGAAGAGAGGAATCAAGATATGCTGCTGAGTAACGATGGGTTAGATGTATGTTAGGGTTTGAACTTGTTTTGGGTTGAAAGCACAACAGATGAAATTGAAGAAGATGGGTTCGATTTGGCGGTGATGTTGGTGAATCAGAATGAGAAGTTGAAGGATGGGCTTGTTCGAGAAATGCGATCAATTGGATTAGGAATGATTTACGGTGGCTACAATGGAAGTGAAGCGAAGGAGTAATTATTGGCGATTTGAGCTCAAGATGAGGAAATAACGAGTGGAATTGATAATGCTAAGGCACTTTGTGAGATGGTGATGAACCGGTGCGATTCTGAGATAGGGTTAGAAGCAAGGTTGCAGCTGGTTGTGAGGTGATTATGGCACGGAGTTACAAAGATGAGAAGAAGATGTGGCCTGAGCTAGGATGAGTATGTATGAGGAGCTGACAAAGTGATTCTTGGTATGAGGATGGTTCGGTGTTGGCTTGGCAAAAGTGATGTCGAGAAGGAGTTTGAGGAGCAATGATGTGGTGGTGAAATGAAAGGCTGGAGTTGTTGCAAGTAATGGCAAAGTGTGTGGTGGCGGGGAGATGGAGTCTTGCATTTGCAGCTGGTTTTGTTACAAAGGCCGGGCCCGAGATAATATGGCCGAGTACATGGAGCTTTAGGGGTTGGCGAGAATTGTGAGGAGTGTTGTGTTCTTTGTCGAGTTTCGTGGAGATGCGATTATAGATGCAATGGAGGTGATGGTGCCCAGCTCTTGTTGTCTGGTGATGGTTGCTTCTGAAGCTGAGGAATTACAGCTCAGATGGAGGATATGTGAAGAGATGGCTTGTATGTTGAGCAGGTTGAACTGAAGATGCAGTGAAGCTGTTGCAAATGGTGGTGAAGGGATTCAAAGGAGAACAGAATGCACAGCCATCTTGGCTGTGAACTGCAAGGCAAGTGCAAAATTGCAGATCGTTGACTCATTTGGACGGATCGAATTCGATCATTGACTCGTTTTGACTGGCCAGCTTGAGGTGACTCACGAGTTGGATCGTTGACTAACGGTTTGACTTTTGACCGTTATCTCTAACTGACTGACGGAATATTCCGTCGAATATTCCCTTGACGGTGAACTTTTTCAGGTGGCGGCATGACGGTGACGATTCCGGCCACAATCCCGCTTTTCCGGCAAGCAAGCCAAAAATTCCGAGAATTTTCTATGGATTTCTCTCATGGGTGTGAAGACTTGGGCTTGGAATTGGATGGAGAATTGGACTCAAATTTGGAAAGAGAAGGTGGAAGAGTTGAAAAAGCTTGGAATTGGAAATTGAATTGCAAAAGGAAAAGGATTCTATTCCTTGGAAGATTTGGAGAATATTGAAGCCTATAAATAGAGAAGTTTTCTACAACTTCTATACACATCTTTACACACAACACTTTTCTTTTCTTATTCTTTGTGTGAACTCTTTAGCATGAGTAGCTAAATTTCTTATTGATTGAGGATGAATTCCTAGTTTTTAAACATATGATTTGAGTTTTTGTTTCAATTCTATCTTGAAGTTTTTCACATGATTATCGTTTGTTTTTACTAATAGGAATGATCTTAAAGACATTCATGATTGATTGATAGATTGTTTAGGTGGCATGCTAAATTGATTTGTTAATTTGATCTAAAGCTAGTGAAAGTTAGGAGATAAGTAATCGTTTCTTGACTCTTTACATAAGTAGCAAACACGAGACCTTGCGGAGGGATTCCGTGGAGCAATTGTGTGTAGAAACAACGTTAGAAAGTGAACCAAGCTAAGAGTTTAACTACTAGTATAAACCTAAGTTCATAAATCTTAATGCATGAGGAATTACATCTAGGTTGAGCTAACCTCAAGGTGGTTCTTTTGAATAGAATCCGATAACTAAGCGAACTTCCGTTACTCGGTGAAATTAGGGATTTTGGGTTTAGCTAAGCGGACCTGCTTTATCCTACGGTTGGTGATAATTTGTGACTAATAACAAGGAGAAAAGAACATAACTTGATTCATTGTTTCGTAACGAAGAAGGATTCCTTGATCTTGTCTCTCTTATTGCTTTCAACTTTATCTTTTAATTGTTTTGTTTGTTTTCTTTTGCTTTTTACACCCCCTTTCGTGACAATTTTTACAACTAGAATCTCGTGCTCCTCGTGGATCGACCTTGACTACCCTATATTACTTGTTAATTAGGTAGTAAAGTATTAATTAATTTGTTGTGGTTACGACACGCATCAAATTTTGGCGCGATTCCGGAGCAACGGATGATTTTAGTTGTTTTTATTTTTCTTATTGCTTTATTCTTGCTTTGTTGGATTCTATTCCATATCTAACATGGTTTTTGAATCTTATTTTAGGTGCCGGTTTTCCATGTATGGTGGACAAGAGCAAGCATATTACAACAATCAATACGGTTTTCAACCTCAACATTATGACAACTTCCAACCATCCTTAGGATACAATCAAAACCAATATTTTGGCTATGATAAATTTTCTACAGAACCTTATGGATATTCTCATACATATCAACAACCTTATGACGGGTATGTAAGTGGACAATCACATGGATGGAAGGATAGTTATGCATCTAATAATTTGTTTTCTAGTAATCAGACGAGAGAATTTGGAATATACTCCTCTTCATCGTGTTTTTCCTTCACTTTTTCCAAAAGAGGAGATACAATCTAAAACTCTATAAACGGTGGTAATTGAACGAGGAAACTTCAACGTAAATTATACAAATTGGAAGATGATGGAGACTCTAAGAGCTTGTCGAGAAATTAGTAGGACCATTCATATGGAACTTTCGGGATAAAGGTTATGAAACCGATGAAGATTCTTATTATGGTGAGTCCGAAAATGAAGATGATTGTGTTGAAAAGGACCAACCTTTGGAGACTTTTGATGACGCTAGTGTAGATTACTCAAGCCTTGATCTTAATAATGATCAATCACCTATTCAAAAGGAAGAGCTTGAGGAAGATGCATTTAGTGCTTGGCAAAAATTTCTTAGGGAAAGATGGGAGTCCGCGGAAGTGTATGAGTGTTCCGACAATGAGGAAGTTATTCCAACTCCGGATCATAATAACGATCCTTCACCTATTCAAAAGGAGGAGATTGGGTGTGACTTACCTATTGTTGTAAACGGTGTAACACCCGCACAAGAAGATTTTACAATCTATACCGATGAGAATCATTTTAGTGAATGGCCCGATTCCGATGATGAGAATGTTGAAGAGATGATGCTAGAGGATGAAACCACATTCATTGATTTTGTGGAAGACCCAATTGAACTTGCTAATGATTATGATGATGCCGAGACTTTGGTTAAGGTAGAAAACGACGAAGAATGGTTGCAAGGTTTAATAGAGGACCACGATATACAAGAGGTAAGTGATTCACTTGAATTTTTTAAGGATGAAGAGGATTCTATAATACAAGAAATTGTGAAAGGTTTGTCTAACCCTTTGCATATTGATTCTTCTCCTTTACCTCTTATTGGTTTGAATGTATGTGCTTGAAAGTATTTTTGGATGATTTTGTTTCTAAATATCCACCATTGGAAACACTTGATGCTAACACTATGCAGGGTTTGCCAAGAGGAATACATGGAAATTCCCAAATTCTATGTTCTTTATACACTTCCGAGTGTGGAAAAGAATAAGTGTGGGGGAAATTTCTATCGAACGATAATTTCATTATTGTTTTCTTGTGCTAATATTTGTATGGAGTTATTGTTTTCAAAACAGTATTATGGGTGGATCCTCAAATTTTCAGATTGTTAGTATATGGGGAATGCATCTTGCAAGAGCTAAGTCGGGCCGTCGACTTTAAAACAAGCGCTTAATGGGAGGCAACCCATCGGTTTTGTATTTCTTATCCTTTTGCTTTTTGTTATTTCTTTTTCTTGTTTCTTATCATGTTAAAATTTCCCACCTTGACTTTACTAGGAGGATTCAATTACATTGAGGACAATGTAAGGTTTAAGTGTGGGGGAGTGGTTAAGCATGTTTTTAAAACAAAAATTACAAAAAAAGATTAAAAAATTTGAAAAAAAAAAAAAAAAAGTTTTACTTAAAAATTCCAACTTTTAAAGATTTTAGAGTCACTAGCATACTTCTAGGTATGTTTACATATAGATTTTGACCGACATAATTGAACTTGGAAATGTTAGAGAACTACATTCGGATTTCTTGCTTGTTTGAGTGTTAAATAATGGATTTAATCATGCCGGTGATGCGAATTTGGTGCGGGGAGAAGTGCGTTATTAGAGTTCTTGATCAATCATTAGTGGAGACTACCCGTATTCATATCATGTGAGGCACCGACCAGAAATTTTCCATCTACTAAAGAGCTTCTTTTGAGTGTGTGTCACCGTACGTTAATTCCGGGTAGAATGGTGAGCTACCCAACCTCCCACCAATAGAAGCACTACTCTTTGATCTCTTGAGTGCTAATTTTGTCAATCATGAGGGTGACGTCCATGGATGAAAGCTTCCTTCTTGTAGTTCGATTTGCAGTTAGCACCATTCTCTCTCTCGACAACAACGGATCCATAGAAACATTCTCATCATCAACAAGGAGCGACACCAAAATCTACAAGGAAAGTTGGAAAAGTTTAAGGTTTATAAGCAACGGAATGAGAAAAAGAGCAAATTTCATATTCAAGTAAAGCAACATACAAATGAGCGGATTTCACATATATGTTGAAGACTTACAATACAAGGAGGTAATTTTATATCCAAGTATGAAGACTTATTCATGAAAGCAAAGAAAATTAAAAGGTGAGAATTTTTGAAGTTTATGATTTCGAGACGACACAAGTTGTGAAGAATCAAGTGGTAAAATACTTCTCCCATGGCCATGGTTTATTTTTGTATTTAATTTCTCTTGTTTCAAAAAAAAAAAAAAAAAAAAAAAAAAAAAAAAAAAAAAAAAACAAGAGAAATATTTGTTTTGTTAATAAGCCGTGGGAAAGGAAAATTTATAAGGAAGTTTCAAGCGACAAGGATATTTAAGGTAAAAAGAGTTAAGAATTGTTAAGGATTTATGAAATTCAAGGGTTTATCATCAATAGTTGAAACCGAAGACGAAGACCATGAAGATCAAGATAAGGAGCGGAAGACGTTTCTATTGGATGCCGTGAGAGTGGTGTTATCATAATTGGCGATTGGATGTGAAGGTGAGTAAGTAATCTCATCCTCGATAATAATGGTTGATTTCCTTTCGTAGAGATCGTTAGAAAAATGGTTTTTCAAAATATAAAAGATGTGGGTTTTTGAAAATATTTCGGAAGTTGTCCTTCCCACCATTCAACGTGTCGCAGATTTCTCTCTTCATTCCTACCGCACACATGTGAGAACCATAAAAAAAGCTGTTTTTTTTAGTGCAATTATCATAAAATCCATTTTGGTGAGGCAGAAGTCGAGGCGAAATGCTTATTGATCGTTTCTCAAACACGCATTCTCTCATTATGGTGTGGTTATTTCTCACTCAACATTTAAGAATGAGAATATGTTCTTTAGTATTTCTAACTTCTTATTACTAGCATGCAGAAACTCTATGTCCTCATAACTCTTTGGATGCTTGGGACGCTTGAACGCTTTGAAGTTGTGAGTTTTTAGTTTGATTTGCTCGAGGACTAGCAAAGTCTAAGTGTGGGGGAATTTGATAGGTGTAGAATACACCTAATTTACTATCTAGTAGTTTATGCTTTCTTTGCTATTTTTCTTGTAAATTATGTATTTTACGCTTGTTTTGAGTTTTATAGCTACTATGGAGTCGCACGGAGGAAAAGAAGAAGAAATCACCCAATTTGAGCTAAAAAGGGCAAAAAGGTCATTTACGGGCGATTGATATATGGAGCCCAGTTGGGGTTAAGGGGCAACCCAATTTGAGGAGTGTTAAACACACAGACCAGCCAAGGTTAAGGGCTACTCTCTTGGAGGAGCACTAGAGAAAGGACAATTCAAGTTAAGGGGTCGCCAAAGTTGGGTAGCCCTTATCCTTAAATGTAGTGCTATTATCAGCTGGTAAAATGGATGTATAAACCCAAACCCATAGACCCACACCCATACCCAAGCCCACATCCTAACCTAAGCTTGATCCATCCGACCCGACCCGGATCAGGTGTAACTATAACCCGAGCCCTAAATTGAGAATTATTTCTCAATCATTTTTTGTGCCCGAAATCAAGACACGTAAAGAGGCGCAACCTTTAGACCGAGAGATTGAGATCAGCGCGCAGAGAGAAAATGGGTTCGATTAGAAACCTCGGAGATGAAGAAAATGATGAGGTCGGTGATAATGATTAAGAAAATCGATCTTTCTTGTTGGTCGAGAAATCGATGAGGAAGATGGGTTTGTATCCGCTTTATAATGAGATGAAGAAATCGAGATGGAGATGGCTCGGGAAGAATGGGATCTGTTCCGTTCGAATTGAGGATGAACGTTAAACTGGGGAAGTTGAGAGTATTTGTTGGTGCAATTTAAACCGAGATGTGAGATCGGGTATTGTTGATTGTCAAGATGAAGAGATCGAGAGTAAGCTGCTGTCAGAGATGGGTTCTGTGAAGAAATGAGGATGAATTTCAAGACTCAGGAGATGGGATTGTGGGTCGATTTGAAGAGAGGAATCAAGATATGCTGCTGAGTAACGATGGGTTAGATGTATGTTAGGGTTTGAACTTGTTTTGGGTTGAAAGCACAACAGATGAAATTGAAGAAGATGGGTTCGATTTGGCAGTGATGTTGAGGCTGAATCTGTAACAGAAGTTGAAGGATGGGCTTGTTTGAGAAATGCGGTCAATTGGATTAGGAATGATTTACAGGCTACAATGGAAGTGAAGCGGAAGGAGTAATTATTGGCACGATTTGAGCTCAAGATGAGGAAATAACAGTGGAATTGATAATGCTAAGGCACCGTGAGATGGTGATGAACCAGTGCGATTCTGAGATAGGGTTAGAAGCAAGGTTGCAGCTGGTTGTGAGGTGATTATGGCCTGGAGTTACAAAGATGAGAAGAAGATGTGGCCCGAGCTAGAATGAGTATGTATGAGGAGCGACAAAGTGATTCTTTGGTATGAGGATGGTTGATGTTGGCTTGGCGGTGATGTCGGAAGGAGTTTCGGGAGCAATGATGTGGTGGTGAAATGAAGGTCGGAGTTGTTGCAAGTAATGGCAAAGTGTGTGGTAAGGTGGAGATGGAGTCTTAATTGCGGTTGGTTTTGTTACAAAGGCCAGGCCTGAGATAATATGGCCGAGTACATGGAGCTTTAGGGGTTGGTGAGAATTGACAGAGTGTTGTGTTCTTTGTCGAGTTTGTGGAGATGCGATTATAGATGCAATGGAGGTGATGGTGCCCGGCTCTTGTTGTGCAGTGATGGTTGCTTCAAGAAGGCGAGGAATTACGACTCAGATGGAGGATATGTGAAGAGATGGCTTGTATGTTGAGCGAGTTGAAGGCGAAGATGCGGTGAAGTCTTTGCAAATGGTGGTGAAGGGATTCAAAGGAGAACAGAATGCACAAAGCCATCTTGGCTGTGAAGCGCAAGGCAAGTGCAAAAAAATGGCTTGGCCGGATCGTTGACTCATTTGGACTCGGCGACCGATTTGGATCATTGACTCGTTTTGACCTGGATGCCTCGATTGACCCGAGCTTGGACTTTCTTGACTAACGGTTTGACTTTTGACCGTTATCTCTAACGGTGGACTCAGCGGAATATTCCGTGAATATTCCCTTGACGGAGAACTTTTTCAGGTGGCGGCGGTGACGTTTTCCGGCCAAATTCCGCCACAATCCCAGTTTTCCGGCAAGCAAAAAATTCCAGAATTTTCTATGGACTTCTCTCATGGGTGTGAAGACTTGGGCTTGGAATTGGATGGAGAATTGGACTCAAATTTGGAAGAGAAGGTGGAAGAGTTGAAAAGCTTGGAATTGGAAATTGAATTGCAAAAGGAAAAGGATTCTATTCCTTGGAAGATTTGGAGAATATTGAAGCTTATAAATAGAGAAGTTTTCTACAACTTCTATACACATCTTTACACACAACACTTTTCTTTTCTTATTCTTTGTGTGAACTCTTTAGCATGAGTAGCTAAATTTATTGATTGAGGATGAATTCCTAGTTTTTAAACATGATTTGAGTTTTGTTTTCAAATTCTATCTTGAAGTTTTCACATGATTATCGTTTGTTTTTACTAATAGGAATGATCTTAAAGACATTCATGATTGATTGATAGATTGTTTAGGTGCAACTAAATTGATTTGTTAATTTGATCTAAAGCTAGTGAAAGTTAGGAGATAAGTAATCGTTTCTTGACTCTTTACATAAGTAGCAAACACGAGACCTTGCGGAGGGATTCCGTGGAGCAATTGTGTGTAGAAACAACGATAGAAAGTGAACCTTGAGCTAAGAGTTTAACTACTAATACTAAACCTAAGTTCATAAATCTTAATGCATGAGGAATTACATCTTGTAAGCGAACCTCAAGGTGGTTCTTTTGATTAGAATCGATAACTACGAGGACTTAGTGTCTCAGGTGAAATTAGGATTTAGGGGTTTAGCTAAGGCGGACTGCTTTATCCTACGGTTGGTGATAATTTGTGACTAATAACAAGAGAAAAGAACATAACTTGATTCATTGTTTAAGTAACGAAGAAGGATTCCTTGATCTTGTCTCTCTTATTGCTTTCAACTTTATCTTTTAATTGTTTTGTTTATTTTCTTTTGCTTTTTACACCCCCTTTCGTGACAATTTTTACAACTAGAATCTCGTGCTCCTCGTGGGATCGACCTTGACTACCCTATATTACTTGTTAATTAGGTAGTAAAGTATTAATTAATTTGTTGTGGTTACGACACGCATCAAGTAGGATCGACCAAGACCGACCAAGAATGGTCGTCCTGGAACGCGTGCCAAACTATGAAAGTCACGCTGGGTTTCCAACTCCTTTGCGGCAACCACTCAACCGATCCCAACCACTCAACTTTGCCGGTCAAATTGAGTGGCCTAGATCGCGCCTTCATGGGACAGCAAGGTATGGACGTGTACACCTGCATGCTGTCTACACACATGCCCGGTCGGTCCTCTCCAAAACCCTTCCCATGCTTGGTTTCGACCAAGCTGAAGAGTGATGCTTGCGCACCTCTTCAAAAAAACCCTAATATTCATTAACGGTCGCAGATGAGTGTCTCAAAGATCATCTCATCCGTCCAACTTCACCAGCTTGGTTATACAACCCCGGTCGGGAGTTATTTGGTTAGTGAGGCGTCATTACCCATCACTTTACCACACCATAATGCAAGACACATAAAATACACACGATACTTCACAAGTATCGACTTCCGAATAACACGATTTATTCAATTCGGCATTACATGCTATCTTTCGTGGATCCACGATCCACACATTCCGGACATCAATCATGTCACAAATCGGGGGATACATACTGGGGTATTGGTCTGGCGGTTTACAGCGTGCAGCGTGCAACGCGCCATCATAAGAACGTGTCAGGAAGTCATGGACGGTTAGAGATGAACAGGAGAAGTGGGCAAGACTGGTCATGTATCACCAACGCACAACTCCACTACTCCATCACTCCACTTCCTCCACTTCCCACGAGAGACGTGAATAAGGCTCAATGACTTGAATAAATAGGTTCTCCGCCTATTTCAAACAGGACAATAGAACAACACAAGTCCGCATTTATTTAAAAACCAAGTGTTAATACAAAACGTATTCAAACACCCAGAGCTTGCTTGTATCAATCACAAGCCCGCTCACCTTTCTTACAAGTCATAAGCAAGCCAACACCTTCACAATCTCAACACCTTCTTCGCTTCCTCCCTAAGATCAACCCCATCTCCTTCACTTCTTGTGACCGAAACAGTCTGGAAACGGCCATTTCTTGGTTTAGTAGGACTTGCACATATTGATCTCTCGAATCTACAAGCACTCACCATGGCAGCTGCATTTGTTTAAGGTTTAGATTCATTCCTCATCCACACCCAAAATTACCAAAATCACAGAATAGTTTTCACCCATAAACAATTGGCGACCACTGGGTGGGAGATTAATCTCTCGGTTGTAAAGTCAATTTCTTCGAAATCCAATTCAATTTCATCAATCTCAAAAAGGGTAGATCTTAGAACCAATTCTATCAACAATTCATTTCAAGATGGTGGAACTCGGTGTCCGGATCAAGCAATCAATTCGGACGGAGCTAGCGTGGATAACACTCCGGTGTTGATGTACTTTTTGTCGGTGGAGCTACCGTAGCCAACACATCTCGAGGAGCCGTTATCTCTATCACCAACACTAGCGAGCAAGAGACATCCCGCAGGTGTAACGCCTCCCATCACCGAGCCGGAGCAGGCGCAAATCCCTAAGCATCTCCTCAAGTGTAACGCTCCGTGTGGTCACTAGAGCAACAACTTTCTACTCCCTCATCAGGACGAGGAGCCGGAGGCACAAGAGGAGGTCCACCGCCTATTACCATTGCAGACTTGATGGAGAAACAAGAAGTTCTTGCTAAGACTCAAACAGATATGGCCGCAACTCAGAAGGAAGTACTCACTTTCCTCAAGACCTTGACCGAACGATTACGCAAGATTCACGCCAATCTTTGGAGCCAACAAGAGATGCCTTCAATTCACCCGGAGCAGGCGTTTCCACTCAGACCCACATGAATGAAGAAACTCATGTTGCTCTGAGCCAAAGGGAGAGAGACCGGCCTTCCAACTTCATTACGCGTGAGGATCTAGAGCGACTTCTCCAAAATCGAGGAAAAGGGGACCGAACGGATGTACACCAACATCGCCCACCGTACCCTCAAGATGTGCAGCAGATTCCTCTACCAAGAGGTTACACCTCTCCCAGTTCTCCCTCTACGCCAGTCTTGGTAATGCTCGTGAACACATTTCTCGATTCTTGGAAGCCTTGGGGGAACATGAATACAATCATGTTTTACGCCTAAAAAGAATTCTCAAAATCACTTACGGGAGGGCATACACCTGGTACAACAATATTGCGCCTAAACATCATCCAATTGGAGCGAGATGGTCGAAGTGCTTTCTACAGAAGTATTTCTTCGTGTTTGAACAAATCACGTTTTCAGACCTGGGAAGAATTCTCCGCGGAACAATGAACATCCCAACGACTTCGTTAAAAGATTCAGGACCCAAGCACTGGATTATCACGACCCAAATATCACCGAACGACAATTGGTGGAATCATGCATCAATGGGATAATACCCATATACCGTGCTCTGTTAGAAAACCCGGCTTTCAAACGTTTTACGAACCCATGAAGCCAAACGTTCAGAACGGCGCACCAAAGATTGCTAGGAAAGAACCATAGTTGTTCTAAGTGAAGATTCACGTGGCTTGAGGCGACGTCTCCAACAAACAATACAACACTGTCCTTCTCAGGAGTGTAGTGAGCGGAGGAGAAAAAGGAAAGCTTCGATAACTTAACAACAAAACCAAGCGAGCATCCTCAGACACAAGACTTCGTCTCGAAAAGGAACAGACAAAACTCCTGCACAAAACACTAAAGACACAAAGTTTCCTTTTCCCTGAATGAAGTGATAGAGCTCTTGGAAGCGTGGATCCAAGATTTACGCCATCAAAGCTGCTCTCTATCATCGCATCCTCCGACCGAGGAAGAAATGGCAGATCCCGATATTGCTGCTACCACAGTCTGCCCATCATCCAACCAAAGATTATAACAGTTGAAACAAATATTCGGGGGAAAAGGTAGAGACAGGGGAACTCAGCCTTGGAAACGAAGGTGTTCATAGAGACCCTTTACATCCAAGAATTGCATGATTTCTGGGGGACTCTGCATCGCAAGACCGTGCAATCTATGATGGAGCATATGTTAAATCTTGTACTTCTCCAAGGGACAGCGTCAAGACATATTTACGACCCTCAACCACGTTGTGTCGGGTAGGCGTTTGCATCCGATGTGATCCAGAAACCCCGGTCTTTCTGAAAGACGCAAGCAAGGGAAACGGGACTCCTAACTACCTCGTTTAAGGGACGTTAAATTCGATAGCGTTAATAGATACGGTTTGAATTTAACATCATCACGGTCAAGACCTTGAGAGCGGAAAAGATTTTGAAGGTGAAGCTACCGTCACCCAACTCGTGGTCAAGGATTAGGAGGAGAACTCGGATATTCATATGGATATATCGATCTTGAAGTCAAATTGGGTGATGTCTGACACAAGCAAAGTTCTACATAGTCAAAGACCATCCTTAGCTACGACATGATCCTAGGGCGCTCTTGGATGCAGGACAACAAAGCCATACCGGAAGTCGTCAGCTACCGGTCTCGGTGCACTGAAAGAATCTCCAACACGCCTTCTGGACCTCTGATGATTGCTTGCTGCCGCAGACCAAAGAACTTGCCGATGTGACACAACTTCCCGGGGAGAGCTTTGTCGCATACATTGAAAGGTCCCGATGTCAAGTAAGTCTCATCACACAACTCTCTTTGCAACATACCGCCCCTCATTCCGACAAGTCCCTGGGACTGGCTCCAATCAACAAACCGACCCTGCTAAGAGATGTGAATGGGAGGCCGGCCCTTTCAAGCGTTTTATCAAGAGCGTGGAAGTCGTTTGGTCAAAGACGATGAGACCAAGGTCCAAGCGTTCGCACGACCAAACCCTTTTGGAATTGGAGACCCGGTGATGAAGGCGACTACGTTCAATGTTGGAGCATGACGGTGAAGATGACCACTCCACCCGATTCGCCACCAAAGAGAAGATGAACCGTACCTAGTAGCGAGATGTTATCTTAGGCGGCTATCGCAAACTCATCAACGCCGATAAACTAGAGGGCATAACAGTTCCACTCACGATGGCTCAAACCCTACCGAACTTAAGATACTGTGTCTTACCACTTTCCAAAGATCCTCTATGACTTTAAAACGCCGTGCTATTTTTCCAGCTGTGTTTCCTTTTTACAGTTTCATGTCATACTTGTAATTCCTCCGGAAAATGATTGCAATACTTGCATTCATAGTTAGGGTTCCAATTTTCAATTCTCAATTTAATTGAAGTATTATTTCCATCTGAGAACCTCTCTACTCCTAAAAACATAAATTCCTGAGTCAGCTTAAATCAACCCACTGGAGCAAGAAAGGAAACCCTAAGCAAACATCTCACGGGAAGAAGGAAATAGAACGTGTGCACAAAAGGAAAATGATTTGAGACGCTCGCTTGACAAAGTCAGGAAGATCTTGCATCAGGAGCACAGGTCCGTGGATATTCCATTATAATATTGTTTCTTTCATCACTAAGAATTATGTGTGAAGTCGCACCCTTGCGCCTGAGAAGGTTCGGTTGGTCTTGACAAAGGGTTATAAAAGAAAACTTTATTCAAACAATCAAATGGAAGAAAACCTTGAACTCGGCCGTCACTGAGTACAAGGAAGATGTTCGAGAGTGTCTGAGAATATACTTGGAAAGAAAAATAAAATAGAAAAGGTTTTAGTTGCCAAGAGGATCGGCCTCGCCCGCATCACCGTCACATTCTCGCTCCATCACCTGTTGATGCTCCCTCTCCGGATCTCCCTAGAAACTCGCATCGGGGCATCTCCAGAAGAACGCACTCCATCCCAACATCATCAGCGGGAGCATCAAAGGGCACAGCAACACTAGGGGCCGCGCAGATTGCTTTCACATGTTCAGGTTCCTCTATATCAGAATCAAGAATTATCACGCCGTCCTGAATAGCGTAATCACACTTGTCTTTACTTGGAGGTCGTTTATGCTCAACTCTCCGCCTCTTCAACCACCGCAAATCTCTCCGCCTCTTGCGCTACCCAGTGTGTCCGCAGCGTTTCCTCACGCCTCCGCCGCTCCTCCATGTCAATCGCAGCTGAAAGTGCACAAATACGTCCTCTGGCAGTACGAAGGTGGGAAATAGACATCCCCTGTATAGCATGGCCGACTTCGCGAAGTGGAAGATCGATCTTAGCCATTACTTCTTCGTGCGTATGGTTTTCGGGCTTGTCAACTTCAAAATTTCTTTCTGGGGAAGCAACAGAATGAGCGTCCACCGCTTCCATGATAAACTGCAAAGGAGAGGAGGTTATGAGAACACAAAAAAAAAAAGAGAAGAAGATCATCAAATCCATCGATCGATTAATCGAGAAAAATCGAGACGTGCATCGAGATGTGAATAAACGACCATGTGAGATGATTCTTTATAATCTCACAAGTCCATGAGAATCCTAGAAAGAAAAAAAGCCTTTACTTGCCACCTATGAAGGCTGCTTATTCGGGATAACAATCGACGAGGCTTATCAGATATACCTGAGGAGAGCCGTGTATGATGAAAGAAGTACACCTGAAGAAGCGGCCGAGTTCGGGATATGTACAAGAGGAACCAAAGCGACTCACCGGATCAAGTCGTTTCCTTCGCATCCTTAATCGTAACCAACCAGCTCTGTGGCAACGCCCGACTATCCCAGTAAATATGTATCTACTCTAGCCTGGTCATTTCAAGTATATATGTATGTCACCATCTCATTCCTACCACACAATAGTGTAACCATTATGTGCTAGAAAGGGGGACTTAATGTTGATGGTGGATTTTCGATTCAAGGTTAAATTCGTAAAAAACCGGAAAAATCATGCGCGACATCTTGTAAAAAGATAAAGCCATTTATAAGTGTTGGATACTCCCTCACTTAATTCACCAAGAATGGAGCATGTAGCAACAATCCCATTCTCGTGGAATACATGAAATTCCTCCAGGTTGGAGCATGTGGCAACAATCCCTTCCTGTGAATTTCATATCGCCTTGTATTTCCAAGACTCATTATCGGTGTGGCATGACGGCGAAAGTGTTACTCTTACAGAGTAACACAAACCTCAAGCACTATAATGAAACCATGTACGAAATACCCGTGTGCCGACTCTCGGTGTGTTATACTAGCCCGAGCCCCTCTCGGTGTGTTATACTAGCCCGATTGAGCCCTCTCGGTGTGTTATACTAGCCCGATTGAGCTCCCTGTCGGTGTGTTATACTAGCCCGATTGAGCATCCAGACCCCACCATATCAGTCCGGATATGATCGATCGGATGATCATCCAACTCCATAAGCAAGATTGGATGACCCCGATCAATTCCATCACCCCCAAAGGTATGGAATACCCACGGCCGACCCCGCATGGTCGGTCATTGGCCTAGCTTGCCAAGAAACCGCTCATACCAAGCATTATGGACGGAAAACCCTAAATTAGGGTTTGCGGCATATTACATGTCGCAAAACAGTCTCAACCATCCATCTTCGCGGTATAGATGGAGGGTGTAGATGTAGACTAAAGGGGCCCAGAGCATGTCAACACGATCACCGTGGCCCGCCTACACACTCGAACAATCGGTCAAAACCAACCATACTTGGTTGCAACAAATTCGTGACGCCCAAAGAGAGCATGGCGCACGGCTTTGAAAGCCAAAATTAGGTTTCAAGCCATCACGCGCGTCCATCTTCTCCCGATTTAATGGAGGGTCACAGATTGGATTAAAACAGTTCGGTCATACCAACATGACCACCGTGGGCCCATCTCCTCCTCATGTGTTCGGCCAAGGCATATCATGCCCGGTTAATCCAAAACGTGCGTCCAAACTAGCATAGCCACGCTCCCAAACCACAAACCGATCTCGACCGCTCAACTTCAGGACGATTTGAGTGGCTTAGATCACGTTTTCATGGGATAGTCAGTATAGGTGTGAACACCACCACCACCTACACGCCAGAGGATGATCGACCAAGACCGACCAAGAATGGTCGTCTTGGAACGCGTGCCCAAACTATGAAAGTCACGCGGTTTCCAACTCCTTTGCGGCAATGGATTTCTGCCGCAAACCGATCTCAACCACTCAACTTTGCCGGTCAAATTGAGTGGCCTAGATCGCGCCTTCATGGGACAGCAAGGTATGGACGTGTACACCGGCATGCTGTCTACACACATGCCCGGTCGGTCCTCTCTAAAACCATTCCCATGCTTGGTTTCACCAAGTCAAGAGTGATGCTTGCGCACCTCTTCAAAAAAAAAAACCCTAATATTCATTAACGGTCGTAGATGAGTGTCTCAAAGATCATCTCATCCGTCCAACTTCACCAAACTTGGTTATACAACCCCAGTCGGGAGTTATTTGGTTAATGAGGCATCATTACCCATCACTTTACCACACCATAATGCAATTACTGCATAAAATACACACGATACTTCACAGTATCGACTTCGAATAACACGGTTATTCAATTCAAAGATTACATGCTATCTTTCGTGGATCCACGATCTATACATTCCGGACATCAATCATGTCACAAACGGGGATACATATCGGGTATTGGTCTGCGGTTTACGGTGCGCGTGCAACGCGCCATCACAAGAACGTGTCGGGGAAGTCATGGACGGTTAGAGATGAACGGGGAGAAGTGGGCAAGATCGGTCGTGTATCACCAACGCACAACTCCACTACTCCATCACTCCACTTCCTCCACTTCCCACGAGAGACGTGAATAAGGCTCAATAACTTGTATAAATAGGTTCTCCGCCCTATTTCAAACAGGACAATAGAACAACACAAGTCCAGACGAGACGAGAAAACCAAGTGTTAATACAAAACGTATTCAAACACCCAGAGCTTGCTTGTATCAATCACAAGCCCGCTCACCTTCTTTATAAGTCATAAGCAAGCCAACACCTTCACAATCTCAACACCTTCTTCGCTTCCCTCCCTAAGATCAACCCCATCTCCTTCACTTTGTGACCGAAACAAGTCTCGAACGGCCATTTTCTTGGTTTAGGTTTTGGGACTTGCAATGATTGATCTCTCGAATCTACAAGCACTCAGAAAAAAAAAAAAGTGCATTTGTTTAAGGTTTAGATTCATTCCTCATCCACACCCCAAATTACCAAATTCTGCAGGAATAGTTTTCACCCATAAACAATAGTATATGATTTTTATTTTTATGGCCAGCTGCATTTACCTGTTGTGTTATTTTTGGCCAGTTTAGATTATGAAAATCACGGGTCTGCCTGTAACTTTTTACCAAAGGTATTTTACCCGTAAATATCATGCACCCAATATTTGTTGCCATTTTTACATGCAAAAACATAAAACAATATATTGTATTTTTGGATGCACACTATATTTTAGAATCGCTATACATTTATTTGTTGAGTTATTTTTCCAAAATAACTTCTAGACCTCTGAAAATAGAAATTGCTTTTATTTTCTTTTAATATTTTAATGGGTCGAAAATATTAAGAATTTCTTTTTTTTGTTATTTTTATGCAATGATAATATTCATAAAAAATGGCGTGAACTATTTTTCTTCTCCGCAATCTTATTACTATTTTTTTGTTTGCTTATTTGCTTGACTCTTATGTTCTAACACCATCAACATGATTTCCTCTTAATGATTTTGTGTTCTCTGTAATTGTACAGGATAAACAAAGCCTTTTGTAAGCCCCAGAGAAAGAAGATCCCCTTATCCAACGGTGACCATTCACAAATCAGGTATTCTTCTTTTTATTGTTGATATAAATTTGATCACTAATTTGATAATTTAATATCAATTGGAAGGGTAATTGCAATTTTAAATTAGGGGTTTTAATTATCAGTAGTCTGGAATTGTAAATAGGTGAGTTTTATTATAAGTTATAAGAAGTGTAATTGGACATTGGACTCTGGACATTATTTTTTTTTAATTTTTATGATCGATTTAATTTTATGATGAAATCACGATGAACACTTCATAGTTAATTTTAACAAATTTTTTTTCTATTTTTTATAGTGTTATAATTTTTTTTTATTTTTGTTTGGTAATATTTTTAGATTATATAAGATTTTGTAATTTTAGGTAAATAATTTATAGAATGTTATTGGTCGAATAATATATTATGGGCCCAAAGATTTTCCTGAAATTCTATTGGATGAAATTTAGAATGGTGGGGCCAGAATTAACCAGAAGCTCCGGTTAATAAGAGCCCTCGAAAAAACTCTATTTTTATATAGAGAATAATGAGATTATATTAATAACTTCAATAAATACAGGAGATATTTAAATAACAAGAGATTATATTAACTCTTATCAGGACTTTAAATGAGATATTTAAATAACATTAATGATTCTTTGTAAAAAGGTCATAATTTTAAATCTATCCCTACCAACTATTTCCCTGACATTCGAGCAACAAAACTTCATTGAACACTGTGTTTGTGTAGCTGCAAAGGGTCATGAAACTTATCATTCTTTGAAGTATTACCACCAAGTGTTTTGTTGATTTCTTCTTTTACTTTTTATTGATTTTCTCTTCATCATTTTCGTTCCTCGTGTATGCCCACTCTAAGGCTCTCTTACCTTCTTCATATACAATAGGGTAAAACACTCTATTTGTGATGTAAGAGTCTAATGTGCACACAATTCGGTTTGGAATCATAGTTGGAATAGGATTTTACAGCAGCTCTGGAATAATATCAACCTTCATACCCTCATCACAATCCTTTTCATTTAGCTCGTCTTCTTCAACATCCAACCCATCAATCATACTGTTATCTGTCTCTTTTAAAGCGTCATATCCACCCGAACTAACTAGAGACTCATTAACCACTTTCTCCGCCAATTCATCAATGAGATTATTTTTCTTTCTTGAGCGAACTTTGGCATTGTTAACCCCTTCTCCTCTAATATATCTGTATTCATACATATTTCCTCTTCATTAAGGTTTTCCTTAGGTTTATTCCACGTTGACCTTCTTTGAGTCTATTGTTACCATCTGCAACAACATAATCTTTAACATGATCATTACGTTAGTTGAAACTATTGTTCACTGCATCTACTCCTCTACTTTTAGCCATATTACATATCTTCAAGGCGTCACGACATTCAGCAAGTTGATGACCTAATTGCAGTGCTCACAATATGCTGGCCTCTTTGGTGTCAATCCTTATTGCGTATAGCCCTCTGGACTCCTTCGAGATTTAATCAGTATGGATTCAAGAATACGTTGAGAAAAGTCGATCTTTACCAACACAAAAACACAACACCCGAATTTCATCTGTAAAGTTACTTCATCCACTTTTACTGGACGATCTAGTGTTTTTCCCATTTCCAAATGAACTTTCTCCATCCAGTATTCTAATCTCAACCCGAAGAATTGGACCCAAGCCGAGTTGTGGTGACTTCGATTTTCCGGATCAAAACTAAGAAACCATTTATGGATATGAACAACAAGAATCACTTCTTTCCCATCTATTTTGGTCTCAATTATCCACGGATCTTCATCCATCACCTTTTCATATCATATACGTTACCAGTGATGAACACATTTATGTGTCGATTTGTCTCAATTCTATATATTGTTAATGCTCACTTTTGTACTTATTATGGTGTTTTATGTGTGTAGGTATTTTTGGAAAATAAAATTCACGAAAAACTACTGAAGGCACCCAGAAAAATGTTAAAGGCACCTCAATTTTGGATAAGGGCACGCACATAGAGGTGCTAGAAGAGTTGATAAAGGCAACCCAAAAAATTTACTTTTTACAGCCCAAAATTATTTTTCTAGCCCACAACTATTCACACCCAAGGAATAGCTAATTGTAACCTAATTGCTAAAAGGACACCGGAAATGGATAAGGAGAGGTCATCTTCTCCGAATTTTGAATCTTGGCAGGAAAAATGGCAGCAAATTAGGGTTCTAGATTTGGAGGCTTTCAAGTGAGACTAAATCGCTGCTTTTCATTGGTTTTTTTTCTTCTTTTTTTTTTTACAAAAAAAACTAGACTAAAGTCTCAGTAATTATATGCTAAATACGAAGCAAAACAAGAATCTTAACTAGAACTCAAGGAAATAGCCTAGAAAAATCCAAATTACATGGCCTGTTCACTGTCCATCACCCCCAGAAAGGATGGCTTCTTATCATAAAAATATATCTCTTCCCTATCCAGATAAGTCCCTTTCTTGGCCATTTTGTCAGTTGAGAAATTTACCTCCCCGAAAGAGTGCCTTAAGGCAATAGTTAGAGGTGATTCCTTGATCTTCTTCCATCTATTCCCAACAATCCAAGGAATTTTGCATTTCATAAAAGCCAAAAGGAAAACATTGGAATCCAGACTAAAACAAATATTTTATTTTTGATTTCTAACTGCCCATTCACCAGCACATATAAGACCTATAATCTCTGCAAGATAGTTAGTAACAATCCCTAACCCACCAGTGGTGGCCACTGGACCAATACAATCACCATCATGGCTTCTAGCAACAAAACCAAAGCCAGCTTGTTCTGAATTCCCTTTTGAAGCACCTTCACAACGTAATAGAGTCTGATTGAAGGTTGGAAATATAAAGAAATATTGCTTAACTTCCACATTAGAAACCTTAATGCCCTTTATTCCAAATGTCACAAGACTGTGTTGATCGTACACTCACACCCATCTACTACCTTTGATTCTGACATTACATTTCCTTGTAAAATCCATGATCAAATTAAATGATAAGAACATGTTCTCATCTTTCATATCGTTTTCAAGATGAAATCTTCAAATTAATTTGCAGAAATTCATCAATTTTGAGTTAATCTTCAAGTGAAACTGATGACGACGATTTATATTTTTCAAGATGAATCCAGTATTTGTTTGATTATTATAATTAGGTTTGAAGATTGAACTTTCATTGAAACAATGAGATTAAGATTTATGACTTTTTTTGTTCGCTTGGGAGAGCACTTTTCATGAAATGAAAATGAAAAAAATGGAAACTGAATTAGGAAGAAGTGATATTACATTTAGTGAGGGGTATTTATACGAAATTTGGTTAATTTAGATCTCCTAATACTAGGCTTGAGTGGGAAGGACTAGAGAATCTAAAGCCCAATAATCTTGGGACTAAATATTAATCCCTGATTTTTTTATTAGTTCCGGCACAGAAAACTTCTTAGAGCATCTCCAATGGAATATGGGTCTCTAAAAATATTGAAAACACCTAGGATTTTAGAAACTCTAAACAAAAAAAACCTCTCCAGTGGTGGTTGGATATTAAAAATTTAATCTGACGTGGAAGTTTGAGTTTGGAAGAGAGTATGGTTTTTTAAAGACTCTCATCCATACCCACGTCATCACTATTTGTTTTTTATTTTATTTATTTTGTTAGATTTTGTGGATTAACTTTCTACAAATAAGTGACAAGTGTTTCCAAATAGGTATGGATACAACTACCACATAGGTATTTGATTCTATGTTGTTAAATACCTCTTTTTTAGGTCTCCACATGGGATAAATATCCACACACCATTGGAGATGCTCTTAGTCTAGCTAAATATACACCGGGACCCGGAGTTGAGTCAGACCTCGAGTCCTGACTCGAACCAAACAGACGACTCCGATTCCCTTTGGGTTTCCTTTTAAGATACAAATTTCCCAAATTAACTTTTAACTTGGGATCCACGGTGCGTCGGTGCCAGAAAAGAGAAAAATTAGGAAGTTAAACCAAGATTCTTTCCCAGTTAACCCTAGCCAAAAAAAACTATAAATAATCTCGGTTGGGGATTTCGTTCTCACACTTACGAAACAATTTAGAGGAGGAAGAGGAAGAAGAAGAGGAGCTAACCAACTACAGAGGTAATCTTTTTGTTCGATCTCATTCCATTGATGTTGATTTCATTGTTTGTTTATGAATTGGATTGCTATTATTCGATTCGATTAAATCATCATTGATTTTGTTCTAATTGCTTAATTAGAGCTGAATTGAGATGTGAATCATCCTATGAAATAGGAATACGAAAAGAGAACAAAAAGAAATTTGGGGTTTTTGAATTAGAACTAGTGCCTTATTTACCCAATCTATCTTTGACCTTTGGATATCGATTAGGGTGATCAACCTCGAAATTTCAGTATGTTACGATCTGTTGACATCCTGTTTGAGTATTTAATCTTCCATTTGTATATCTGTTTTAGGTTTTTTTGTTTTGCACAAGATGATTATGTTGGTTTTGTTTGTTGTTTTCCAGGTTAAGTAGTACTCTTTGTATACAGCGTGTGTGTGTGTGTGTGTGTCTGTATTGATTCTGCCACAATGTCTGACTCTGGAGAAACTGACAAGAGTATTATGATTTGGAGGATTAAGAACTTGATCAAAGAATTAGAAGCTGCAAGAGGCAATGGTACCAGCATGATATCTCTTATAATGCCTCCGCGTGATCAGCTGTCTCGAGTTACTAAGATGTTGGTTAATGAATGTGGTACTGCTTCCAACATTAAAAGCAAGGTCAACCGTCTGTCCGTGCTGGGAGCCATTACTTCTGCTCAGCAAAGGTTGAAGCTTTACAATAAGGTTCCACCCAATGGTTTGGTTCTATATACTGGAACCATTGTGACTGATGATGGGAAACTGAAGAAGGTGACTTATGACTTTGAACCATTCAAGCCCATCAATGTGTCGTTGTATCTTTGCGACAACAAATTCCACACAGAGGCTCTCAATTGACTATATGAGTCTGATGATAAGTTTGGTTTTATAGTGATGGATGGAAACGGGACCCTTTTTGGTACTTTAAGCGGAAACACACGCGAAATTCATCACAAATTCACTGTTGATCTCCCTAATAAGCATGGGCGAGGAGGACAGTCAGCTCTGCGTTTCGCTCGTCTTAGAACGGAGAAATGTCATAACTATGTGAGGAAGACGGCTGAGTTAGCTACGCAGTTCTACATCAATTCAGCAACCAGTCAGCCAAATGTCTCTGGTTTGATCCTCGCTGGGTCTGCTGATTTCAAGACAGAACTGAGTCAGTCTGGCATATTTGATCCTCGTTTGAAGGCTAAAATATTGAAGGTTGTGGATGTTTCTTATGGTGGTGAAAACGGGTTCAATCAAGCAATTAAACTCTCTTCGGAGATTCTTGCCAATGTCAAGTTTGTCCAAGAGACACGTTTAATTGAGAAGTACTTTCAGGAGATTGAGCACACAGGGAAGTATGTGTCTGGTGTCGAAGATACACTGAAGGCATTGGAAATTGGAGCCGTTAAAACTCTAATTGTGTGGGAAAATCTGGATATCAGCCGATACGTTCTGAAGAATAGTATTACTGGTGAGACTTCGATCCATCATTTCAGCAAAGCAGAAGAGAATGATCAAAGCAACTTCCGCGATCTCACCAATAATGCAGAGTTGAAAGTGCTTGACAAACAATCTCTCCTCGAGTGGTTTGCAACAGAGTATAAGAAGTTTGGTTGTGCCCTTGAATTTGTCACCGATAAATCTCAGGAGGGTTCCCAATTCTGCAGAGGTTTTGGGGGTATTGGGGAGTTCTACGCTACCAGCTTGATATGAGGACATTTGATGAGTTGT
The DNA here is from genome assembly GCA_023531295.1 of Papaver armeniacum. Classification (NCBI taxonomy): domain Eukaryota; kingdom Viridiplantae; phylum Streptophyta; class Magnoliopsida; order Ranunculales; family Papaveraceae; genus Papaver; species Papaver armeniacum. The sequence goes on from JAJJWW010012939.1 coordinate 150,994, forward strand.
CTGACGAAGAAGGTAGTGATTACTACGAGCAATTAACCAACCAATTCTCAGATGCCAGAGCAGGACAAGAAGTGGAGGCCTGTACTGGTTGCAGTAGCACTCACCCCTGCGCTCGCTGCAACTCTAAGTCCGCTCCTTAAGGTTTGTAAGTATTCTTTTCTGTGTGTATATTCCATAAACTTGACTTAAATTACTTAAACTTGCTTATCTTGTCAGTTAATAACTTGAGCTTTGTTTCTTTACTTTAGGGGGAGCATAATAGGGAGAGGAGGTGATGTCTCTAGGCACCATATGGGAGCATAAAAGGAAGGTGATTTTCTCAGTAAAGTTACGACTCAAGAAGAGGCTGGACTTGGGGGATAAAAACATGGATTTTATAGCTCTATATTCAATATTCAATTTAGGCTTTATTAATTTTAGTTTTTGTTTTATTTATTTTTCCCTTTGACAGATTGAAGTATACTGTGTTTGACAGCAATTTATTTCTTAAAAATTCATTGAGTTATTATAATTCTTGCAAGCACAAATTCACCACACTGCAACAAGCTAAATTTGGTTCCACATATTTATGAGCTTGTAGCCTATGTTGTGAAAGGCGAGCGCCTTTGGCGCTTAAGCGCTGGACCAGCGCCTAGGCAAAAAAGGCGCCTAGGCGCCAAATTATACTGCCTGTGGTTATTAATTATAATTCTTGCAAGCACAAATTCACCACACTGCAACAAGCTAAATTCGGTTCCACATATGTAGGAGCTTGTATCTATTACGACATCAAACACTTTAACATAATACCAGGATCTTTAAACACAAATTAGCTCTAATGCAATAATAATAGTAACTCTTTTCAGGAACGGAGGGAGTATTATTTCAGTTCTCTTCAGAAAAAACATTATATATCTATCTAAAAGATGAATAGGAATAAACCTTTTCAGTAGATCATCGACTGTTACAGAAGACATTTAACTCCACAACCTACCAAGTCTGAACTTAGAAAGAAAAGAAAGAAAAGGGGGAGTTGGGAAGATACAGTTTATGGACATTACATGTTGAAAAACATATGTTATTCACAGTTGAACAACATATCTTACGAAATTTACAAGGGAAAAACAGAAAAATCGCGCCTGCTGCCCAACACCATTAAGTACTCCAGTTTAACTTGAGAATACCATACCAGGAATAGTTGTATGCCCTGATCATATGTCATGATAATTAGAATTCCTTTATTTTTATTTTCGGAATTTAAGTTTGTAATCAAAAAAGATTAATGGACCGTCCAAAAAACTGCCTCGCATGCAAGTTTTATGCAAGTTCGGGTTCCATTCCTTTTTGGTGATATTTTTGAGTTTTCCTTTTTTTGGATGGTGTGTCCAGATTTACTTGTATTCTTTATATACATATTTTTGTAAACCAGAATTCTTTACCCTAACCAAAAGACTATCCTATGCGGGTTTATTCTCATACTTTTCTAGTAGCCATCTTTCATGCATGCAGCAGGAAAAACAAGAAAAGCAGGCTACTAACTCCATAGGTATGTAATATTCAATTTGTATTTCTGCGTTACGTTTCTGTTTAGATTGCCTTTGTTTCACACAAGATCATCAATAATGACATAATGTTGGTTGGTTTTATGTCTTGTGTGCAGGTTAAATACTTTTTATACATGTGTTTGTCCGTATTACTTCTGCTACAATGTCCGACTCTCGAGAAACTGATGATAATATACACTGGTTTCCAAACCTACAGCAATTTCCCTTTCGAAAAATATCCAGGGTACAACAACGACATAAGTTTGGTTTCATAGTGATGGATAGTTATGGGACCGTTTTTGGTACATTAAGCGGAAACATACGTGAAATTCTTCACAAATTCACTGTTGATCTTCCTATTAAGAATGGGCGAGGAGGACAGGCAGCTCTCGATCGTCTTCAAACCGAGGAATGCCAGAATTATGTGAGGAAGACTGCTGAGTTAGCTACGCAGTTCTACATCAATTCAGACACCAAGAAGCCAAACGTCTTGGGGTTAATTCTGGCTAGGTCTCGCGATTTTAAGACAGAACTTAGTAAGTCTGGCATGTTTGATCCTCGTTTGCAGGCTAAAATATTAAAGGTTGTGGATGTTTATCGCGGTGGTGAAAAAGGGCTCATTCGAGCAATTAAATTGTCTTCAGATATACTTGCTCATGTAAAGTTGGACCATGAGACGCGTTTGGTCGAAATGTACTTAAAGGAGATTGAACGGGACACAGGGAAGTATGTCTCCGGTGTCAAAGATACACTGAATGCGTTGGCAATTGGAGCCGTTAAAACTCTAATTGTGTGGGATAATCTGGATATCAACAGATACGTTCTGCAGAATAGTGTTAGCGGCGACACTTCCATCCATCACTTCAGCAAAGCAGAAGAGAATGATCCCAAATTCCGCGATCTCATTAACAACGCAGAGGTCAAAGTGCTGGATAAACAGTCTCTCATCGAGTGGTTGGCAACAGAGTATATCCAATTTGGATGCGATATTGAATACGTCACTGAAAAATCTCAACAGGGTTCCCAGTTTTGCCTAGGTTATGGGGGTATTGGGGGAGTTCTCCGCTACCAACTTGATATGAGGATATTCGATGATTTCTCTGACGAAGAAAATAACGATGACTCCGCTGAGCAATTAGTCAACGGATATTCAAATACAAATGGAGGCTGTACTGGTTGCACTAGCACTCGCCCGTTTGCTTGCTGCCAGTGTGTATCGCTCCTTAAGGTTTGTACGTTATTCTTTGTCTGTGTGCATATTCCATAAACTTGACTTACTAAAATCTGCTTATCTTGTCAATTAATAACCTTTGCTTTCTGATTAAAAAAAAAAAAACTCTTTACTTTAGGAGAATAATGGAGTGGAGGTGATTTCTCGAGGAATATATATATAAGGGAGCATACTATGAAGGTAATTTTTTAATCAAATGACGACCCAAGAGGAGGCTGGACTTGTGAGAATAAATTTTTTAGTACATTACATTTCAGTTTTCTCCTAGTAGTGAGTAATTACATTAGAGGTTTTTTGTTATTATTTAAGAGATTAAGGTTTAGATTATTTTATTTTATTTTGATGGGTCAAGATTAATTTTTTTTGATGGTGACGAGTGATATCTGTTAAGGTCTAGATTTTGTTTGATAACAATAACAACATATCTAGTAGAAGTTTGGAAACATCATATATTCTACTGTTTGATTATAAATTTAATTTTATACTAGGATTTTATACTTAATAAAGTGTGGCTAAAATAACCAATATTTGGATATGAGCGGCTCCTCCGAACCTTACTAGAGAGTTCTGGCAACAAGGGAGAAAAACATTAGCAATAATGTCACCTTCATATTAGAGTGGTAGAGTCATTGAGCAATGATATCGGTCGGCTGAGTTTAAAATATGTCATGTGATTCAACCATTACTCAAGCATAATTTACATTAAAACATTTGGAATATGAGTTTTTTTTATCATGCCAATATCTTATGTACCTTGCCGGCGGCTTTCAGATTCCATATTCTTGACGTGTTTGTTGGGCTTATTTTAGAACCTTAAACAAGCAGTTGCAACTATTACAAACACTAGATTTGTGCCAGTGCTATGCACCGGGCATTTTTTTTTACTTCTGACTTGGTGTGCGCGGGGCTTCGCCATTCTCCATGGCAATGCATTTTTGATTTGGCGTGCGTCCCGCCCGTGGTGATACATTTTTGACGCCCCACCTGTTGGTGATGCATTTTTGATTTAATGTGGTGAGGCACGTTAAATAGGTTGAAAAAAGATAGGAAATATATATGAATTTTAATTTATTTTTTTCTTTTATTTTTACAGAAAATATGTGGTTTTTGTTTACCGGTATGTATTAATTTGGTAAAAAAGAGTCCCAATATCAAGATGAAATACTGGCAAAACCAAGCTTTCCTAGGATACCAAAAACTGGCTTTTGAAGCCCAAAATGAAAGAATTCTGCTAAAATCTTAAGGCCGTGTCAGTTGTCTTGATCGTTGGCCATTTCCCATCAAAGTAGACCACTCTTCAAATCTTTTACGATAGATGGGTCTTGACTTGAGTCTCCAAATAGGCAATTACAGGCTAGTCTGCATAACTTGCATTTTGATGGAAAAAAAACAACATGTTATTTCAAAGGAAGAACTACACGGATAAGTGAAGGCAGTAGAGACAACAATTGCCGAATACATTAATCAATTGTGAATTTATAAACAGAAGTTTAATATGAGAAGGCTTCCATGAATTCAGCATCATTTTCCATGGCCTCAAAAACCTCCACTGGAAGACTGATATCAATATCTATACTTCCTTCAACTGGTCCTTCATTCAACACAGTCATTCCATTTGATTTGCCACGAATACCCGTTTTTGTGGCAATAGGTCGACCCCAACCAAAATCGTTTCCATACATGTCGAATCTATGGGAACCTATCGCCTTTAAACCTTTCTTCATAATTCCTTCCTCGTCAATGATAATAAAAGGTTTCTTTGTCCTCGTTTCGGTGGTACTTCTGATCTTTTCATCATTGTTAGAGTTAACCACCTCGTTTAATAATGAAGCTAAGAACCCAAATCCCCTTTTGAGCACCTTATCATCCTTTGCGATTACATTCACATAGGATGTTGAGTTACCAAAGTAGGCTTCTGGCAAAGGTGGAATCAACTTAGTTCTGTTGTTCGTCCGAATTCCAAACGAAGTCTCTTCAATTTCGGCACAATTACTATATAAACTCCTTCTAGCTCGTAATACTGCGATCCAAAGGTGAGCTAATACTGCTTGTAACGAAGAGATTACTACTATATTTTGTTTTGTGTCAGAAACTATTTCTGAATTGGCCCTCCCTTTTAGTTCTGCAACGCTTGATTTAGTGAAATGGAAGCATCTGTCTACATGACCCTTAAGCAGCAAATCATTAGAATTACTTACATTCAGTACTGCCGAAAATTCATCAGCCAAAGAGAACGGAAGACCGATGGGGCTATCTGTATCCTTGATAAACCAACGCTCAAAAACAGGAGGAGGACATGGAGTTTGATTGTTGGAAGATCTGGAGATCTCAGACCATAAATTGATGAAACGCCACAATGATGTACCATCACATGTAGAATGGTTTGCACTGCACCCTATGAACACACCGTCAAGTAATTCAGTTATTTGTATAGAGAGTAGAGGATGTGACTGACCTTGGTAGTTTCTTACCCCGCTTAGGGAAAACAATGGATCTATTATGCTTGGAGGAACATAGGGCTGAGCAACGATGTCATCCACCGAGATATCTGAAGTGGCGTGAATGAACTCTGCACCCTCAAAGTTGCAGTTAATATAGACGGAGATTGTGTTATCATCTTCATTTTTTTGGATGCCAAGACGACCGGCTAGAGGAAAGAAATGATCAAGCGCATATGACAGAGAATTTTTAAGATGACTTATCATGTTACTGACAACAACATCATTGTTTGTCTTTTCTTCTTCATCTTCTCGCCTGGGTAATGATTGTGAATTGGTGAAGAGAAAACCTCTTTGCATGTATACCAGTCGCAAAAATTCTATATCCCATGGATTTAAATAGATCCGCTTATATTTATCTGTAGATTTATGGATGTAACTTGCTGGCCCTACTTTTGTTGTAGAGACACGACGAACCTTGGCAACCCTCATTCTGCGATCACCACCCTCTCTTTAGTTACTCTCTGCAAGCTATATTGTTATACTGAAAACAGCTTTTGTTGAATGTGTATATATGGATCTGAAACGAAACCTTATTATATAGCTTTGAAATCACGATGCAAAAAAAAAAAAAAGAGCATGGGTTAGTGCAGCTAATTAATTTGGGTTGCAGAATATACAATCACATTGTCATAGCACATGGTATGCCGTGCGCATTCGTCTCTAGGCTCTAGCTCAATAATATTCGATGGTTTACAGATATAAGGTTATTTAAAGAATCGGCAGTCATTACATCAATAAATATATAAATATAATGATCAGTATTACATCAATAAAGAATCTGCCATACCATTCAATCAGGATCGCCATGCAATTATTGAGACCAAATCTTCAATCCGGTTATGGCAGCAGCTGCGGGACACAGAGTCCACTTGAACTTCTTAAATATTATGTTATCTAGTTGGCAAGCCATCTTCATGTAATCTTTGATTTTTGAATTTTGTTTTTGAGTTGGTTTCATGTACCTCAAGTAGACCTTCCTCTACATTCCTTCTTCTTTTAATAATATCTTCCTTTCCATAAAAAAATAAAATAAAATGCAATTAGTGTTAGATACCGATCAATATTTGAACAACCAGGATAACAATCTAGTTTCATCTTCTACAGTTCCAGTTGGCTTAGGTTTTGCTTCTGCAACTTGTAATTTACTACACGATTGCATTATTGTTTATTCTGATACATCTTTTTTTCTTTTTGTTTGATCGGTTTATTCTAATACATCTTATGATACAAATACTAACTTCTCATGTATTGGCTTGATCATGAATGGAATTATCTTGGGTGCAAGACTATCTCAGGAGTGACAAGGAATGCAGAAGAAGCTTAAAGTTTGGCAGTGCTAGAAGCTTTCCTACGGGGGTAAGAAAGAAAGGAAAAGAGAAAGTATGTCTCAATAACAACCAGATATGTTGGTTTAACAACTCTATTCTAGATAATTACATGAAAGTCATAAGCTCATTTTCTTTTATTAGATTTGAATTTTTGAACAGAAATTTCACATTTATGGCTGATGTTGCCGCGCAGAACTTCTAGAATAAATGGTAAATGGTTTGGTAATACCCCATACTTTCTCACCTCACAGACGAATTAATAAAATTATTTTTCCTATCAAAATAAATATATATATATATGCATGTACCACGGCACCTTAATTCAAGCTGGAACTTGATGGATCGTGTGGAAAAGATTTTATACCGACACAATCAAAACGAACGTTCTTCTTCCGTTAACTCCGGGATTTCTTACCGATTACCGAATGAGATACGATATTATGATGATAGGCATAGCCGTGAACATGTAATAGTGGTTCTGCAAGCACCATTAATAACGCTGATCATATCAAATGGATATGATTTTTCTATTCGAAAAAAAAAAACGGATATGATTTTATGGATCGTGTCGTGTGGAAAAGATTTTATACCCATCGACACAATCAAAACCAAACGTTCTTCTTCCCTTAACTTGGGGATCTTCTTACCGAATGAGATACGATATTATGATGATAGTCGCGAACATGTAATTAATAGTTGTTCTGCAAGCACCATTAATAATGCTGATCATATCAAATGGATATGATTTTTCTTCGGGAAAAAAAAATGGATATGATTTAGTTTTGGTTGAAATTATCATATAGGAACGTACAATTCAAGGGATTAAAAAAAAAAAAATCAACTTGAGTATATCCTGAATTTGGTAAAATGTAATTTGTATAGCTTTTTTTTCGTTTTTTTTTTTCAATATATCTCCTATTTCAGAAGAAAAAAAATAAATAAAAATGTACTCCATCCGTTACTTTTTAATAGGCTGGTTTTATTTTTAGAGAAAATTAAGGAAATTAAGAGAATTAATCATTGAAATTGGTCCTCATGACACTTGTCAATAAAAGAAGTGAAATGAAATGGTCCCCATGACACTTGTCAGCAAAAGTAAGAAATGAATTTGGCTCACACGTGACACTTGTCATCAAAAAATTTAAGAGAAAAGGTCCTTAAAATTAAAAGTGACATTTGACTTTCCCACCAGAAACCAAATTTATATTTTTGTAAAAATTATTTATAGAAACTAGCCTATTAAAAAGTAACGGAGGGAGCAAGGGAGGAAAATTTTAAACTCTGTTATTATAGATATACCAAGTTGGTGTTACTTAGTTTGTTATTTTTGATGATTTCATTTTCAATTGGAAAACCTATTTAGATGATAGTCACTTTCTTTTTTTTTTTTTTTTTTTTTATTGAAGCATGAAATTTTATTAAAATACTACAGGGCTATTACAAGCGGGTATGTGATACCCAAATGATGAAGTACAGTTAGATCGGTATGCCAAGAATCTCCGTTAACATGACAGCGAAGCAAAAAGCGAGTAGCTACCTCCGGATTTATATTGCAGCGGGGGTAAATGTTGGAATTGGCGAGGTAAACTGGGATGAGGTTGTCGAGGCTCCGTGGACCTTCGACTAATGCTTTCCACAAGAAAAGTTGTGTTTTTGATGGACATCGTTGTGTCCATAAGAACTTGGATGCTGGTGATGGTTCCCGATGCGATTGATCCGAGAATATAGTCATGCTTTTGAATCCTGATGTTGCGGAGTACTGTCCGAACACTATCTGTCTATGTCTTTGTTGTCCGGCTTCATCCATGACTTGAAGTATTTTGAAGTAGAATCAAAACTCCGCCCCTGAAGATTTTAGTACTACTAGTACTACTGCTGGTGTTACAACGGTACCAAATTGAAACACAAATACAGACGGACTGAATCTATAGACTAACCCAAAGTAAACTACGGTGAAAAGGAAAAAGACAATAACCTTTACTAGGAAAGTTGTTGATGGTGGTTTTTAAACAAGGTAAAATCGTAAAACCCCATGACCTAGTGTTACCCGCAACACATTAACTAAGAGCATTTAACTCGTGTAAATAATTATTAGGGGTATTTTTCAAATACCCGATTAGGGTTTTTCAACCTGAGAACCTAATTCCAAAACCAAGCCGCATATCGCGCACCATGGCAACAATGCCAAACCAAGCCGCATATCGCGCACCATGGCAATAATGCCAAACCAAGCCGCACCGCGCGCCATGGCAACAATGCCAAACCAAGCCGCACCTCGCGCACCATGGCAACAATGCCAAACCAAGCCGCACCTATGCGACCATGGCAACAATGCCAAACCAAGCCGCATATCGCAAGACCATGGCAACAATGCCAAACCAAGCCGCATATCGCGCTCCATGGCAACAATGCTAAACCAAGCCGCACACTGCGCATCATGGCAGCAATGCCAAACCAAGCCGCACACTGCGCACCATGGAGGCAAGCCATGTTTCCAAGCCGCTATTCCTTTGGCACACGCCAAATATAACGCCCTAGGCTTGCAAGACTTGCAACTAGGTCAACATGGCCGTACGTGCCATTGGCGCATGCCAACACGTACCGCAAGCCATGTTTCCAAGCCGCTACGCCTTTGGCACACGCCAAATATAGCGCCCTAGGCTTGCAAGACTTGCAACTAGGTCAACATGGCCGTACGTGCCATTGGCACATACCAACACGTACCGCAAGCCATATTTCCAAGCCGCTATGCCTTTGGCACACGCCAAATATAGCGCCCTAGGTAGGCCTGTCAATATATGTCCGATATCCGGAGTCCGTTTCCGATTATTCGAGATCCTATAGGATTTTATCCGCTTTATCGGATATCGGATCGATATGTTTATCGGATATTTTCCCTTAGCTTTATCGGAATCGGATTGGGCTCCATCCGTTTGGTTAATATCCGATATCCGATTAAGTAGGGGCGTACTTTGTAATTTTCCCATACCAAGTATTCTAGTGTGGAGTCTAGAAGACTGGAGTCGAGAACTCATTTCTGATTTCCTTTCTTTTTTCTTTCTTCTGCTTCTCATTCCTCACTCTTCCCTCCTCTCGATCCGATCTCTCCAACTCCATGTTAATCACTCAATCGTATTGATTCGCTCCCCCTCTATGTTGTTAATAATTTCTCTTTTAATTTGTTCGATTTCTATGTTCGATTATTATGAAATTAGGTTTCTGTGTTTGCAAGATAAAATTAGGGTTTTCGTATGGATGAAATTTGTTTTCATTGAAAGATTTGAGATGGGTTTAAATTGAATTAGAATAAGAGGTTGTTGAATAACTTAATATTGATAGTTAGGGTTTGATTCTATTAATAAGATAGTTATTGATTCTCATTAATATGAAATTTGTTCTTGTTGTTAAGATGAAATAGATACTGATGGAATAGATACTTGGTTGTTATCGATTCGATTTAAATTCCTCCCTCTTCTAGGATTTAGAGTTTCATGGTTTTCATTTTTATCCAAGATCTGCGACTTGTTATCACCATTTCTTCCTATCTTTTTAGTTTTATCTTTGTCCTGTTCATGAAATCTGGGTTAATCTCTTGTTATTAATGTTTATTGCAGGCTCCCATGAAAGGTGTTAAAACCCAAAGAAATAGAATAAGAAGAAGAATGTAAGTTGTAATCTCTAAGTGTTGTTAGTATTCGATTAAAAAAATGATGTGAAGTTAGCCGATGTTGTTTCTCATGTCCCTTAAAAGCTTATCATGTATTATTAGTATTTTTTCGTGTTTGTGGTGCATAACTTCACAAATTTTTAAGTTCCCCTGAACAAAGTCCCCTCGTATCTCTAGGCTGCACTAACTTTGCACGTATTGTTGTGCAAGGGGTTAGCTTTAGTTTGTGTCTGCGGCCTGGTGATTCAATGGATCAAGGTTGGTCGCTAGTCTAATTTGAATTTGTTCCTACTAATAAATTTGTGATTTCAGATCAAGAACAAACTACTATCAGTTGAAAGTGTCGTGAAGGGATTCATCTTTGTCCTGGAGAAAGAGACTCAAGTAAGCAAAGTTGGTGGTGAAGTTGCTTAATTTTGTTAATTCCTATGTCCAACACTACTTTACAATGTTAAATATGTGGTCCCGCCGAGTTAGATTCAAAGAACACTACTCTATTATGTTATCATGTTGTGTCTTTAAGCAAAAGATTCTTATTCTATATTTACTCTTTAAATGCTTTGTATAAAAGCAACTTTCTATTCGTTGAATGGTTTACATAGCATATTCGGAAAGCACAAAGCGAACTATTCTTTCCCTTCTACTAAAGAATACCGTGCTTTCCGTTTACTCAAAATGCTTTGTATAAAAGCAGTTTTTCATCATTGAATGGTTCAATAAGCGGCATACGCCATCGCTTTACATGTTCGGCTAGGTAGTTTTGCCTATTGCTCAACATCCCACGGGAAATGCATTTTGAGTGACTTGTTAAGCTAGATAGTCTTGCCTATTGACCTACATCCCCGGGAAATGCATTTTGAGACTTGTTAAGCTAGATAGTCTTGACTATTGCTCAACATCCCTAGAAAAGGCATTTTGAGTGACTTGTTGCTAGGTAGTTTTGCATATTGCTCAACATCCCTGGAAATGCATTTTTGAGTGCTTGTTAAGCTAGGTAGTCTTGCCTATCGCTCAACATCCCCTGGGAAATGCATTCGAGCAACTTGTTAAGCTAGATAGTCTTGCAACTTGTTAACCATCTCATTATGCAAAGATAGGCTTTCATGAGTAAGCGAATAGTAGCAATGCATTGGATGGAAGCGTTTTTTGTTTCTTTTTATAGGAGTTAAGGCCCGCATATGGTTCTCTAATGGTGTTAAATTGCACAGATTTATCTTTTTCGAATTTCAAGTAGTTTACTAGTATGCACACGAGGAATAGAAGTGTAATCTCTTTTTACAATTTCACGATGTCGACACTCATATTAATCAGTAGCTCTAGTGTTTATTCGAGTACCATAATGTCTTCCTGTCTTTGACATCAAGTCTCTCTTATGCATTTTGTTCCCCCATCTCTTCTCTTTTTGTGTAAGATATTAGATATTTGCCGAGATCTTTGCTTACACATATTCTCGTTATTAACTTGATAGATCTTTGCTTACACATATTCTCGTGTTTAATTTTGATATGAGGTAAAAATGTTTAAAAGACCACTCAAGTCTACCAAGAAAGTTGCAGCTAAGTCTCGCCAAGACCTCTAATTCAACCCCTTTGCCTCAATCTCAATCAAATGCCGTCATTTCTACTGGGATGCCTCACAAACACCAAGTGTTCAAGCTTCAACAATTGGCTCAACACCGGTACTAGTAATGCGTTAGGATTACCGTAAATGTAAGAGAACCCAAGTTAATGTTACCATGTCGACTCTCATACAGATGATAAAGATAGAGAAGTTGAAGAGGAGGATCCACCGATAATCGCTTTGAAGAAAAAAACTCGAGCAACAACTTCTTGGGTGTGGGATGAATTTGAAAGGGATGTTAAAGTAAGACACAACAAAAAACATGTGAGGGAAGCTGTTGTAGTAGGTACATGCCATCATTGTAATAAGGAAGTTGACGCAGATAGTGTAAGTGGTACTTCCAAAGTTATCTAATCATCTAAAGATCTCGCCCAAAGAGAGAAAGAACAAGCTCGGGCAATGTAAGATTTCCACTTCACCTAAAACAAGCAGTAACCAAGCCGCAAAATTAGCTAATTATAAGTATGACCTCAGCTTTCTAGGGAATACATGGTTAAAATGATTGCTAAGCATGATTATCCTCTCAACATGGCTCAACATTTTTACTTTAGAATGTTCGCAAGTCTTTGAACCTCGGCTAAGATCATGTGTAGGAACACAACTAGGAGTGATTTGATGAAGCTTTTTCGTGAATGGAAACAAGAATTGCAAGTAGTATTGGATAACTTGACTTCTTAGATGTAGTCTTACAAAGATATGTGGATTGCTAAGCATACTAAAGATGGGTATTGTTGTGTAACATGCCACTACATAGATGATGAATGGAACTTGAATAAGAAAACATTAGCTTATATTTTAGTGCCATCACCACACACGGAGATGTTCTCACCAGAATGTATCAAAACTTGCACTCTTGAATGGAACATAGATAGGAAATTCCTTGCTTTAATCAACCGATAATGCTGCGCCAATGGTGTTATGATGAGAAATTTGATTAAATGGCTAGATAGCAAGGATTGTTTAGTTATTGATGGGAAATTGTTTCACATGAGGTGTGCCAACCACATTCTTCATTTGGTTTGTACTAGATGGTATGGAAGTTGCACTAAGTTTGTGTTATCAATTAGAGAGTGTGTTAAGTATATCAAAGCTTCACAAGCTAGAAAGAGAGGTTCGACATGCAGGTGTCACAATGTAGGTTGATTTGGAAAGGCACTTAGTCTAGATGTGGACACTAGGTGGAACTCAACTTTTGTTATGCTTAAGAATGCAATAGATCCCGAAAAAAGCGTTTGAAAGATTCGGCCGAGACTCGATCGTGATTTCTCATTGTCTACCAAGTGAAGATGAGTGGCAACAAGGGGTAGTTATTTGTCAATGTTTAGAGGTTTTTAATGATGTTTCAACCAAGTTTGCGGGGGTTAAGTATCCAGTTTGCAACTCAGACTTCAATGGGGTATATCAAGTTAACAGTGCATCAAGCAATGGGAAATCGGTGGTTATGAGTATATCGAAAAATGGGGTTGAAGATGAGGGGAAAATTCGATGCATATTGGCATGAAAGCAATTTGGTTATGAGCATTGGAGTTGTGTTAGATCCTAGGTTCAAGGCAAGATGGGTAGAGTTTCGTTATAAGAAATTTTATGGAAACAATGATTATACAACGGAGTATGGTAAATTCAGAACACAATTGACAGATCTCTTCAATGCATATGATTCACAGAACTCAAATGCCGCTGAAAAACTATTGCCGCAAATTGCCTCTAGCTCAAGTATGATGGATTCAGACAATCTAGATGAGTTTGATCCCTGATTATCTTGAAGTTTATGATTGAAAACAATGACTATGAGGTGCGTAATCGAATCGAGATGTACTTAGAAGAACTGATCTTTGCCCAAAGGCTACTCCAAAAGATGAGTATTTGTTTGATATCTTAAGTTGGTGGAAACTAAATGCAAAGTAAATACCAACTCTAGCAAAGATGGCAAGGATTTGTTGGCTGTTCAGCCACCAGTGTGGCATCCGAATCAATGTTCGGTTGGTGGTAGAGTGCTTACGACACACGCATCTTCATTAGATCCGTGAGGTTGTTGAAGCATTGTTGTGCGTAAGTGATTGGTTGCCGACTACTTTTAGTGAAGGTAATATTTCTTTTCATTTGCTTAAACTCGGTGCATAGTTTCGTTTGTTATTCTCACAAATCACTGTCGATTATTGGTAATCCTAGGGGATACCAGCTAGTGGGTAACTTTGTGTTGCCTGTAGTGTAAATTTGTTAATTTTATTGTTGACTTGTTGTCAATTTGTATTGCGATGTGGAAATTCAAGAATGAAGACGAGAGTCGAGATAAGAGAGTGACGATCGAAAGCGGTTGATTACAAATTGACAAATTTCTAGATATCTTGCTTTCTTTAGCATTTGCTTTTGTGTTTTCTTTCCCGTGTGTGTGAGAGTAAGAGACAGTTTATGAATATGTTTTTAAGATTGTTTATGTGTTTGAGAAATAGGACTTAAATTTCAGTTCTGAACATGTTTTACAAGATTTTTAAGTTTTATTGTCGGAACCGGATTTTATCGGATAAATATCCGATATCCGATAACCTTATCATATCGGAACCGATATTCGATTCTTAGTATCCTATAGGATATTATCGAATATCGGATATCCTAGAGTTCTTACCCTATCGGATACGGATTCCAAAATATCCGACGGATATTCATCCGTTGACAGGCCTACCCTCCAACATGCACTATTCTTTTAGACGTAATCCAATTGCAAACTTGAAGAGTCGCCATCAAACTCGAAAATAGCGCCATCCTTTCAGAGATAAAGAGGAATACAGAATGATTGGGTAACCTTAAGTTAAACATACTTTCAACAAGATTTCTCGATGGTGCATTGGGGTATTGAATAGTGAAAAATACTATAACCCCTTACTATATGGGTTCAACATATAGAAACCCCACAAAATGGATCCTTCACTATTAACTCCATTCTTTCACATTTTGATATTTCTTGGCCCAGAACTTTAGAATTCAGGGCTTAATAATAAGAATATTATCCATAATAATTCCAATGATACCAAGACTACCCTTTAGTATATATACATGTAATTATAACTAATAATTATTATCAGAGATTTCATTCTAATTGTCACTTTATCTCTCTTCTCCATTCTCTTTCTTTCTCGGCTCTGGCGAGAGTATTTTTTCATATCTATTTTTGTTTTTTGTTTTTGCAGAGATTTCGTGTTGATTGATTCCTTTTATTTAAAAGAGAACGAAGATCGTTATTTCGATTCGTTCATAGCATCTTTTAAACCTAAAATCAACATCAACAGTGTATGTTCTTCAAGATCTAATTCAAACAGAGGAAAAAAAGTCGATGAAAATCCTTAACAACAACCGAGAAAGAAGATTCAATCCACATAGGTGATCCAATGAGATAAGTTAATCTATTACTATTATGTTAATTTCATCATAGCTATGGAATTTTTGATTTCAAAAACCTATTTAATTTGATTTCATCTTGAGAACCTTATTCAAATCATGATTGGAGTTTAGATCTATTAGAATCTCATCTTAATCTCTCTTTTGAGATGAAAATTATGAAAAATTTTAACAAATTTTTTTTTAGGGTTTTTGAGTGAGATTTGATTTATCTCGGAATCTATAATTCGATTGAAAATACAAACCGATTTGAACTCAATATAATTTCATTAGTATTACCCGATCCAGTCGATTTAACTTTCATCGGCTTTGCATTTTCGTTCTTATTTAATCATCCGTGTTTTAAATGGAAAATGTGTATCTAATCGATAGTTGTTGGAGCAGGTGGTGATCTTTGGTAGTTGTCTTGAAGCGATAGAGTTGCTCATTGTGCTTCAATTTTTTCATTTTGATGATTATGCACAACATGTGTAACTTTGGTCTACACATCCAAATTGCATGTAACTTGCGTCTACACATCGAATTGCATGTGTAACTCTAGGATTACGATATTCGGATGCATCTCGTAACTCCCGATTACACTAGTCATATACATGTGTAACTCTTATTTACACTAGTCAAGTGCATGTAAACTAATTTATTTACCAAGTTAACGAAGACTACTTTAAAAAATGACCCAATGCATGAAGACGGAAAGAAGAACATCGATGCCATCACCTCGGAAGAGGTACTAACTTCGATATTTCTTTATTTTCATTTCTGGAAAGAGTTATTTTCCAATGAAGTTTAGATCTTACTTGGCATGATTATGTTTGATGCTTTTCCCTGGAGTACCAAATTTGGATTCCTTAGAGCAACTGCAGTGGTACGAGCATAACCAAAGACCAAAGAGGGAAAAAAAAGACCAAAATTTGGGTTTAGTCCGTGCTGTGACACTACGGGCAGAAGACTAAATTTGGTGGGGCGTAAATTATAAGTTCGCCCGATGATGGAGCGTACATTATAAGTTCGCCCGATGGTGGAGCGTACATTATAAGTTCGCCCGATGGAGCGAGATCCTGTTCACGTACTTGGGAAAAAAAAAAAAAGTTTATGGGGCGGAGGTATAATGCCCGCCCCATTCAAGAGAACAAATATCAAATGATGGGGCGAAGGTATAATGCCCGCCCAACATATTAAAAAAGCGAGCGAACATATAGTTATCGTGTGGTGTGGGGCGTTAACTTTATGCCCGCTTTGTTGTGGGCGTTAACTTTATGCCCTTTGGTGTGGGGGCGTTAACTATACGTTCGCTCGACTAAAAATTTGGGTTTGGTCTTGGTCCCAGACCAAATATAGTCTGGGATTTAGTCGATGGTCTGGGATTTGGTCGATGGTTCGTCCCGCTACGCCTGGTTTTTTTACCAAATAAATGGGTTTAGTCGCCCACTGCATTTGCTCTTATGGTACAATCCTAATTTAAAAATGGTAGAAACTTAACATTAAAAATGGTAGAAACTTAACATTAAAACCATCTATGGAGAAGTTTCTTAGAGGAAAGATAGAGATGAAGTATTGTCTTGATTGTATGTGTAACTAATGTTTACATATGACATATGCATGTATAACTACGATTACACATGCATTTTGTATTCCTGGGTAAGTAAAGAAACTAATGATCGAGTCAGTTCCATGGACGAAGTTAAACTCGTTACATGTAGACTTCAATACCTTTCTACCTCAAAAGTAATCAACTACCTGAACTACCTGGAAGAGAATACTTCAGTTGAATTACTAACTTGACATAGTTGCTTGATAATTTGAGTTTGGTTTGACTATTTTTCTCTTTAAATTTGTAGGTTGTTGGTGTTTTTGGCTTCATGGATAACAGACTAGATATTCTAGAAACACTTGATCTGTGACTTGCATCCACATAGAGGACTGCTAGCAAAGGTAAATGTATTTTACGTCACAGTTGCTTTCTTCACAACTCAATTAAGTGCGCCAACTGAGACCTAGCTTCTCTTATGTTTAATACACACAGTGAAATGACTCTAAACCATAGTATAGGTCAAAAAACTATGTTGGTGGATTGTATGTGTAACCTATAGTTACACTATTCAGATGGATGTGTAACTACTAGTTACACATGCTAATTGGACGTGTAACGTCTAGTTACACATGCTAATTGGACGTGTAATGGCTAGTTACACATGCTAATTGGATGTGTAAAAATTTTGACCAAGGAAATAATGCGTAGTTTTATTTCTTGGCTGGTTTTATTTGTGTGTTGATGTTGGAATGATGGTTAGTTTTGGAGTATTTACTTATTAATTAAGACTGACTAAAGCTGATTATTTGCATTAGCCTGTTCCTGAAGTACATACCTAGGAACTAGTTTCCTTCACCAAGTACCAAAAGCATTTGACAACTAATTTTTTGGGGGAAGCTGCCATATTTTTTTGCATTAGCTTGTATGTATGTTTATTTAAGCTTATAAAAACTGATTGCTTGTTGTGATATTTCAGGTTTCCAATAACTTCATAAAAGCTAATTGGTATTGGTCTTTGATGCGTGTCGTAACCACAACAAATTAATTAATATTTTTCCACCTAATTAACAAGTAATATAGTGTAGTCAAGTTCGTTCCCACGAGGAGGAAGAGATTCTAGTTGTAAAAATTGTCACGAAAAGGGGGGTGTAAAGCAAAAGAAAGTAAATAAAGCAATTAAAAGATAAAGTTGAAATCAATAAGAGAGACAAGATCAAGGAATCCTTCTTCGTTGCAAAATAATGATTCAAGTTATGTTTTTCATCCACATGTTATTAGTCACAGATTATCACCAACCGTAGGATAGCAGGTTCGCTTAGCTAGCCCCAAAATCCCTTATTTCACTGAGTAACAAGTCCGCTTAGTTATCATATTCTATTCAAAAGAACCACCTTGAGGTTCGCTTACAAGATGTAATTCCTTGAATGCATTAAGATTTATGAATTTAGGTTTAGTACTAGTAGTTAAACTCGGTTCGCTTGGTCCACTTTCTAGCGTTGTTTTACACACAATCGCTCCACGGAATCCCTCCGCAAGGTCTCGTGTTTTCTACTTGTGTAAAGTGTCGAGAACGATTACGTATTCCCTAACTTATACTAGATTTAGGTCGAATTAACAAATCAATTTAGCGTGCACTCTAAATAACCTATCAAACAACCATGAATGTATAAACATTCCTATTAGTAAAAACAATCGATAATCATGTGAAAAAGTTCAAGATAGAATTGAAACAAAACTCAAAACATGTTAAGAACTAGGAATTCATCCTCAATCAATAATAAAATTAGCTACTCATGTTTTTGAAATTCACACAAATAATTAAAGGGAGAATTTTTGAAGTTCACACAAATAATTAAAAGAAGAATTTAGAAAAGCAAGCAAAAACACAAGTGTTGTGTGTGTAAAAAGGTGTGTAAAAGATGTAGAAAACTTCTATATTTATAGGCTTCAATATTCTCCAAATCTTCCAAGGAATAGAATCCTCATTCCATAATAATTCAATTTCCAAATTCAAGTCCTTCTCATCTTCCATCTTCTCTTTCTAAATTTGAGCCAAATTCTCCATCCAATTCTAAGTCCAAGTCTTCACTCCCATGAGAAGAATCCACACAAAAATACGTAATTTTGGTCGCATGGGAAAAGTTGGTATTATGGCCGGAATCCGACCGGAAAACGTCGCCGCCGGCCGCCCGAGATTCGTTTCGGTCAAAAGAATATTCCGTTCAGGTGCCGTCAGAGTTAACGGTCAAACTGACGGTCTTTGTTAGCCAATCGGGTCAAAGAAGAGGTAGTCAGTAGAGACAGTGGTCGACTCGTTGGCTTACTCTACTGAGTTAATTTGGATCGGTCATGCCGCAGTTAACTCGTCGGTGCATAAAATTGAATGCAGTTTCCCCGCTTTCATGATTTCCTAGCCATTATCGAGGCCATTCTTTTCTTCACTCCCCTCGCATACAAATTCATCATACATTCATTCCCTAAAACATTCATCTATAACCCTTTTTAACAACAACCCAATTCTTGTATGAGCAGCGACAAGAGCTTTAAGTCATCACCAATTGTAGCTTCAATACATACTTCCGATTACATCTCAGACTCATTCTAATCCACAGTAGCCACTAACTCTTTCTTTTCTCGATTCTACAGTGTTAACTTCTCCGATTCAATGGCAGCAGCAGATATCCCAGCAGAATCTCACAGCCCATTTTCAATCTATGACGCTCCATTGTTTTCTTCCTTCTGCAACTCTAATCCTTCCACAGCTGAACAGCATCGAGTCCGTCTCTTTAATCTTCACCAGAGACCACCGTTACTTTCTTATTTCTCCATCTGTAATTTCACAGAACCATCTTTATCTCGATATTCAATCCACAAACCCCATTATCATCTCACTTCCTTCTTCTCACTCAGCGTCACTGACCCATCTCTGATTTCCTCATTCAACAGCAGAAACTTCTTCTCTGAATTTCTTCATCTTTCTATTTCTCAACTGAGCTAAACTCAAATCAACCATAAACCCTTTAATTCAATTTACGCCATTAACCTATCTCGATTTCTTGTTCTTTCTTCATTGCTATTCTAACCGGATCCAAAGCTCCATTTAATTATTCTTCTAATTCGAATCATAACCCTTCACACACAACGGCAGCTCAGTTTCCCCTTCAATCCCAACAATTTTATCTTCCATATCCGAAACCAGCTCCGATTCGTCCTAATTTCATTTTGTTCTTCAGTTGCAGAAATCGAACCCTAATTTCACTTTAATCATCAATTGACTCCATCTTCTTTGAATCGACATCATTGAGACAATACCCATCTCCTTCGAATCTCACTAACAATGAACCCATTCTTCCATTTCGATCGATTTCCTCTAAGCTTGTTGTTGTTCTTTTTCTTTGTTTCAAGTGAGCGAGATGAACAGCGAGAAACATCTCTCTCGATTTTAGGGTTAATGGTGATATGGAATAGAGACGCCCAACATAAGAGCCACCCCATATGGGTGCCTATATTAGGTGGTTATTTCGATAAGGGCTAGCCTAAAGTTTCGACCCCTTATCCTCAGCTGATATGTATTTAGTACTCCTTCAAATAGGGTTGCCCCTTAACCTTGGCTGGGCTCCAGATAGTGTTCGCCCCTGAAATGATAATTTTACCCTTTTGGCTCGAATATAGTAATTTCTTCTTATTTTCCTCCGTGCGACTCCACAATAGCTATAAAACTCAAAACAAGCGTAAAATACATAATTTACAAGAAAAATAGCAAAGAAAGCATAAACAATAGATAGTAAATAGGATGTATTCTACACCCTATCAAATTCCCCCACACTTAGACTTTGCTAGTCCTCGAGCAAATTGAACTAAAAACTCACAACTTCAAAGCGTTCAAGCGTCCCAAGCATCCAAAGAGTTATGAGGACATAGAGTTTCTGCATGCTAGTAATAAGAAGTTAGAAATACTAAAGAACATATTCTCATTGTTAAATGTTGAGTGAGAAATAACCACACCATAATGAGAGAACGCGTGTTTGAGAAACGATCAATAAGCATTTCGCCTCGACTTCGCCTCACCAAAAAGGATTTTATGATAATTGCACTCAAAAGACGGCTTTTTTATGGTTCTCACATGTGTGCAGAGGTAGGAATGAAGAGAGAAATCTGCGACACGTTGAATGGTGGGAAGGACAACTTCCGAAATATTTTTTTTTTTAAAAACCCACATCTTTTAACATTTTGAAAAAACATTTTTCTAACGATCTCTAAGATAGGAAATCAACCACTATTATCGAGGATGAGATTACTTACTCACCTTCACATCCGATCGCCAATTATGATAACACCACTCTCATGGCATCCAATAGAAACGTCTTCCGCTCCTCGTCTTTATCTTCTTGGTCTTCGTCTTCGGTTTCAACTATTGATGATAAACTCTCGAATTTCATAAATCATTAACAATTTGTAACTCTTTTACCTTTAAAAATCCTTGTCGCTTGAAACTTCCTTAAGATTTTCCTTCCCCACGGCTTATAAATACAAAACAAATATTTTTTTTTTTTTTTTTTTTTTTTTTTTTTTGAAAATAAGAGAAATAAAATACAAAAACAAACCGTGGCCGTGGGAGAAGTATTTTACCGCTTGATTCTTCACAACTTGTATCGTCTCGAAATCATAAACTTCAATAATTCTCACCTTTTGATTTTCTTCGCTCTCTTTATACTTGGATATAGAATTACCTTATTGTAATGTAAGTCTTCAACATATATGTAAAAATCTGCTCTTTTTCTCATTCCGTTGCTTGTAAACCTTGAACTTTTCCAACTTTCCTTGTAGATTTTGATGTCGCTCCTTGTTGATGATGATGGTGTTTCTATGGATCCGTTGATGTGGAGAGAGAATGGTGCTAACTGCAAATCAAACTACAAGAAGGAGGCTTTCATCTATAGACGTCACCCTTATGATTGACAAAATTAGCACTCAAGAGATCAAAGAGTAGTGCTTCTATTGGTGGGAGGTTGGGTAGCTCACCATTCTACCCGGAATTAACATACGGTGACACACACTCAAAAGAAAGCTCTTTAGTAGATGGAAAAATTTCTGGTCGGTGCCTCTCATGATATGAATACGGGTAGTCTCCACTAATGATTGATCAGCAACTCTAATAATGCATTTCTCCCTGCACCAAATTTGCATCACCGGCATGATTAAATCCATTATTTAACACTCTAACAAGCAAGAAATCTGAATGTAGTTCCCTAACATTTCCAAGTTCAATTATGTCGGTCAAAATCTCTATGTAAACATACCTAGAAGTATTCTAGTGACTCTAAAATCTCTAAAAGTTGGAGGTTTTATGTAAAACTTTTTTTTTTTTTTTTTTTTTTTTTTAAGTTTTTTTAAAAAAAAAATACATGCTTAACCACTCCCCACACTTAAACCTTACATTGTCCTCAATGTAATTGAATCTTCCTAGTAAAGTCAAGGTGAGAAATTTTAACATGATGTGGAACAAGAAAAAGAAATAACAAAAAGCAAAAGGATAAGAAATACAAAACCTATGGGTTGCCTCCCATTAAGCGCTTGTTTTAAAGTCGACGGCCCGACTTAGCCCTTGTTTCACTTTACTCCTCCAGGAGGGAGTGAATCTTGAAATCAATTACGTCCACATGCTCCGTTGGAAAGTTTTCATAATATGGCTTTAACCTATGGCCGTTGACTTTCAAATGTTGTCTGTTTTGTCACTAACAATTTCAAGCGCACCATGATCATAAACATTAGTAACAACAAATGGTCCCACCCAACGGGACTTAAGCTTACCCGGAAATAAACGTAAGCGAGTATTAAATAAAGAACTTTTTGCCCCATAACAAAACTTTTCCCAGAAATCATCTTGTCATGAAAAAGCTTAGTCTTTTCCTTGTAAATCCGGGCACTCTCGTAAGCATCATTACGTATCTCCTCTAGCTCATTTAGTTGTAACTTCCTTTGTTTCCCAGCTTCATCATACTCCATGTTGAATTTCTTTATGTTAATAAGCCTTATGTTCAAGTTCAATAGGAAGATGACAAGCCTTTCCATAAACCAACCGATATGGAGACATACCAATCGGTGTCTTATACGCCGTTCTATACGCCCAAAGTGCATCATTGAGCTTAAAGCTCCAATGTTTCCTTGTTGTATTCACCGTTTTCTCAAGAATGGACTTGATCTCACGATTTGAAATTTCTGCTTGTCCACTAGTTTGCGGATGATACGGCGTACCAATTTTGTGTGTTATGTTGTACTTCTTGAGGAGAGCGTGGAAAGCCTTCTTGAAATGTGAGCCTCCATCGCTTATCACCACTCTTGGTGTACCATGCCTATTGAATATGTTTTCTCTTACAAAATCACAAACAACTTGAGAGTCATTAGTTTTGGTGGCTCTAGCTTCCACCCATTTTGAAACATAATCTACGGCAAGAAGTATATAAAAGTTTCCATTCGAATTGACAAAAGGGCCCATAAAATCAATACCCCACACATCAAAAATCTCAACGGCGAAAATTGGTGTGAGTGGCATTTGATTTCGAGCACCTAGATTGCCCGTTCGTTGACATCTATCACAAGATTTACAAAAAATATGAATCTTCAAACAAGGTGGGCCAATAAAATCCACTCTCGAGAACTTTGAGAGCGGTGCGTTTAGAACCAAAGTGGCCACCACAAGCAAAAGTGTGGCAAAAGGAGAGGATGGATTGAAATTCGGAGTTAGGTACGCACCTTCGCATTATTTGATCAACGCCATATTTCCATAAGTATGTTTCATCCCACTCATATTGCTTAGCTACCTTCTTAAGTTTCATCTTTTGGAAATTAGACATTGTACTAGGTACTTTCCTTGTCACCAAGTAATTCACTATATCCGCATACCAAGGTGTTGATTCTTCCATGGAAAAAAGTTGTTCGTCCGGAAAGCGGTCTTGTAATGGAAGTTCTTCTTGAGACATAACAAGTCTACTAAGATGATCATAACGGTATTCTCACACCTCTCTTGTCTCGAATTTCTATGTCGAACTCTTGTAGTAATAGGATCCACCGGATTAATCTTGGCTTAGCTTCTTTCTTCTTTATTAAGTGTCTTAGTGCGGCATGATCGGAATACACAATAACCTTTGTACCCACCAAGTATGATCGAAATTTTTCCAATGCAAAAACTATAGCCAATAACTCCTTTCCGTGGTAGAATAATTGATTTGTGCATCATTAAGGGTCCTAGATGCATAATAGATAACATGGGACAACTTGTCCACTCTTTGACCCAAAACGGCTCCAACCGCATAATCACTAGCATCACACATTAATTCAAATGGAAGATTCCAATCCGGTGATTTGATAATTGGCGCACTTGTCAACATTTCCTTCAATTTATCAAAAGCATCCTTGCATTCCTTGTTGAAGTCAAAAGGTACCTCCTTTTGTAATAAACCTGACATCGGCATGGAGATTTTGGAGAAATCCTTGATAAACCGCCTATAGAAACTGCATGGCCAAGAAAAGAACGAATCTCCTCACCGAAGTGGGATATTGTAAGTTTCTTATTAAATCTATCTTTGACTTGTCCATAGGAGCCCTCGAGAGGACACAATGTGACCAAGTACTATGCCGTGGTTTACCATAAAGTGACATTTCTCCCAATTAAGGACAAGGTTTGTGTCTATGCATCGTTTAAGAACTAGTTCAAGGTTGTTTAAACAACCATCAAAAGAATTGCCATAAACACTAAAGTCATCCATAAATACCTCGATGATGCGCTCCACATAATCCGAGAATATACTTACCATGCATCTTTGAAAAGTAGCCAGGCGCATTGGAAAGGCCAAATGGCATCCGTCTATATGCAAACGTTCCAAACGGACAAGTGAAAGTGGTCTTCTCTTGGTCCTCCGGTGCAATAACAATTTGGTTGTATCTAGAATAACCATCCAAGAAACAATAATAAGAATGCCAGCTAACAGCTCCAACATTTGATCAATGAAAGGTAAAGGAAAGTGATCCTTTCGGGTTGCGGAATTAAGCTTTCTATAGTCAATGCACACTCTTCAACCGGTTTGAACTCTTGTAGGAACAAGTTCATCTTCTTGATTCCGAACAACCGTGACTTCGGAATTCTTTGGCACCACTTGAACTGGACTAACCCACTTGCTATCGGAAATTGGGTAGATTACCCCCACACTTAGCAATTTGAGTATCTCTTTCTTCATAACCTCCATCATGGGAGGATTAAGCCTACGTTGAGCATCACGTACCGTCTTCACTTTCTCTTCCATTAGAATCCTATGCATGCACATGGATGGACTAATGCCTTTGATGTCCGCAATTGTCCACCCAATATCCATTTTGTGCTCTCTCAAGACTCTACGCAAACGGTCTTCTTGTACCGATGTGAGGTTCTTTGCAATAATCACCGGAAGCTCATCTCCATCTCCCAAGAAAGCATACTTCAAATGGTCCGGAAGTGGCTTCAACTCTAGTTTGGGCGCCTTCACAATAGATGGTACAAGTATTTCATCATTCACGGGTAAAGAAATATATGAAACATTACCCTTTTTAGCTTCTTGCAACGTTGCCAAGGCACCACACATCTCCACTAACTCCTTGGAGATTTCAACATCCAAGTTAGACAAGCCGTGGATGTCCAATTCAATGCTCTTTTGCAACACCACATCAAGTTCATCCTCTTGATTCAATTTCACCATTTGTTGCGCTAATGAATCAACCACATCAATGTAGTAAACGGAATGCACATCACTTGGGTAGCGCATGGCTTCAAATATGTTAAAGTGTATTATCTCCTTGTCGAATTCCATAGTGAGTGTACCCTTATCAACATCAATCTTCGTCTTTGCGGTCTTCATAAATGGCCTCCCAAGAAGTAAAGAAGTAGATGATCGGTTCTCATTGTTATCCATATCCACCACAAAGAAGTCCACCGGAAAACTAAGCTCATTTACTTGCACTAGCACGTCTTCTACAAGCCCCTTTGGATATATGTTAGACTTGTTTGCTAATTGGATAATAACTCTCATCTCTTTCAAAGGTCCAAGATTCAAGGAGTCATATATATCGGCCGACATCACACTAATGGAAGCTCCCAAATCAAGTAAAGCATGTTCAAACCTTTTCTTACCAATAGTAATTGGCACCGTGAAACCACCGGGATCCGTGCACTTTGTAGGCATCTTCTTCAATAGCATAGCCGATGCACTCTCGCCAACTTTAGTAATTTCATTATCAAGCAACCTATCCTTCTTTGTGCATAATTCCTTCATAAACTTAACATACCTTGGCATTGTCTTGATGGCCTCGATGAATGGGATGTTTATTTCGACCTTCTTGAAAATATCCATGAGTGCCTTGTCTTGAGCTTCTTTCTTGGATTTAGCAAAACGACTAGGAAAAGGAGGTGGAGTAGTGAAAGAAGGAACCGGTTCTTTGGATTGGTTGGTTGGTGTTGAATTCTCCTTTGGTGCGGCTCCCTCCTTGTCTTTGACTACCTCTTCACTAGCTTCTTCATGATGACTTGGACCCTCCACTTGCCTTCCACTTCTTAAAGTAACCGCATTAACATTCTCTCTTGGATTCACAAATGGTTGCGACGGAAGCGTTGTGGATGCTTGAGATTTCAATAAGTTCACATCGGTCGCCAATTGTCCCATTTGAGTTTGTAAATCCTTGATTGCCGAATCGGTCTTTTGTTGTTGTTGTTGAACCAAAGTGGTGATACCTTGCATACCTTGCATCAATGCATTGAGCTTGTCATCAATTGAAGAATCTCGCTCCTTCACTTGTTGTGGTTGGAATTGTTGTTGAGGTTGGAAACGTGATTGTTGGAAACCACCTTGTTGTGCATATGGATTAGGAGCCTCCGCTTGCTAGTTTGCATAACTAAAGTTAGGATGATCCTTCCAACCGGGATTATAGGTATTGGAGTATGGATCGTACCTTGGCCTTTGATTTGGAAATAAAGCATTTACTTGTTCGGTCTCACCATCCGGGATAATTACCGCGGACATCCTTTGAATCATTATCTCCATGTTACCCATCCTTTGATCAAGATGTGATGATGAATCACTAACTTCATGCACTCGCCTAACCATGGGTTCATCTCTTGTGTAGAATTGTTGCGAGTTTGCAGCCATACTTTCGATCAACTCTCTAGCTTGGGTCAAAGTCTTGTTCATTAGTGCACCACCACCCGTGGCGTCAAGAAGAGATCGATCACTTAAGTGGAGTGCTTCATAGAAGTATTGGAGTATCATAGCGTCACGGGTGGTGGTGAGGACAGCTTGCCACCAATCTCTTGTATCGTTCCCAACATTCATACAATGACTCTCCCACATGTTGCTTCAACCCACAAATCTCCATGCGAATTTGAGTAGCTTTTGATGCGGGAAAATATCTCTCGAGGAAAAGTTTCTTCATCCCATTCCATGTTGTGATACTTCCGGAAGGCAAATAATATAACCATTCCTTAGCATTGCCCGCCAAAGAAAACGGAAAAGCTTTCAACATTACTCCATCTGCATTGGTCTCCGGTGGAAGCATGGTCATAAATATGGTATAGAAGTCCATAAGATGTTTATTTGGGTCTTCATTCACCATGCCATGGAACTTTGGTAACTCTCTAATCAACCCCGCTTGATCTCAAAAGTTGAGTTAGTTTGGATACACCATTGTTGTGTGTCAATCTTGTGAGAAGCTAGGTCCTTGAGTGTATGATTAGCCATTGTTTCTTCCTCTTTGTCCGAATCTGTGAATTCACTTGACGAAGAAGGAGGAAGTGGAGTGTTAACCGCTCGAATGAAATCCTTTAGTTGAGTCTTAGGATCGAAGACGTGTTGGACTCGGTCCGCCCTTTTAAGCATTCACCAAAGGTATAACACACTGAAACAAGATTCTCAAAAACTAAGTTAGATACGGTATAAAATCTAACAAAGCAAGAATAAAGCAAAAAGAAAATAAAAACAACTAAAATCGTCCGTCATTGCTCTCCCGTGGCACCAAAATTTGATGCGTGTCGTAACCACAACAAATTAATTAATATTTTTCCACCTAATTAACAAGTAATATAGTGTAGTCAAGTTCGTTCCCACGAGGAGCAAGAGATTCTAGTTGTAAAAATTGTCACGAAAAGGGGTGTAAAGCAAAATAAAGTAAATAAAGCAATTAAAAGATAAAGTTGAAATCAATAAGAGAGACAAGATCAAGGAATCTTCTTCGTTGCAAAACAATGATTCAAGTTATGTTTTTCATCCACATGTTATTAGTCCTGATTATCACCAACCGTAGGATAGCGGGGTTAAACAGCTAGCCCCAAAATCCCTTATTTCACTGAGTAACAAGTCCGCTTAGTTATCAGATTCTATTCAAAATAACCACCTTGAGGTTCGCTTACAAGATGTAATTCCCTGAATGCATTAAGATTTATGAATTTAGGTTTAGTACTAGTAGTTAAACTCGGTTCGCTTGGTCCACTTTCTAGCGTTGTTTTTACACACAATCGCTCCACGGAATCCCTCCGCAAGGTCTCGTGTTTTCTACTTGTGTAAAGTGTCGAGAACGATTACGTATTCCCTAACTTATACTAGATTTAGGTCGAATTAACAAATCAATTTAGCGTGCACTCTAAATAACCTATCAAACAACCATGAATGTATAAACATTCCTATTAGTAAAAACAATCGATAATCATGTGAAAAAA
Organism: Papaver armeniacum; assembly: GCA_023531295.1. NCBI lineage: Eukaryota > Viridiplantae > Streptophyta > Magnoliopsida > Ranunculales > Papaveraceae > Papaver > Papaver armeniacum. Next base: position 179,522 of record JAJJWW010012939.1, read on the forward strand.
TTCAAGATAGAATTGAAACAAAACTCAAAACATTTTAAGAACTAGGAATTCATCCTCAATCAATAAGAAAATTAGCTACTCATGTTTTTGAAATTCACACAAATAATTAAAGGGAGAATTTTTTCAAGTTTACACAAATAATTAAAAGAAGAATTTAGAAAAGCAAGCAAAAACACAAGTGTTGTGTGTGTAAAAAGGTGTGTAAAAGATGTAGAAAACTTCTCTATTTATATGCTTCAATATTCTCCAAATCTTCCAAGGAATAGAATTCTCATTCCATAATAATTCAATTTCCAAATTCAAGTCTTTCTCATCTTCCATCTTCTCTTTCCAAATTTGAGCCAAATTCTCCATCCAATTCCAAGTCCAAGTCTTCACTCCCATGAGAAGAATCCACACAAAAATCTGTAATTTTGGTCGCCGGAAAGCTGGTATTATGGCCGGAATCCGACCGGAAAACGTCACCGCCGGTCGCCTGAGATTCTGTTCAGTCAAAAGAATATTCCGTTCAGGTACCGTCAGAGTTAACGGTCAAACAGACGGTCTTTGTTAGTCAATCGGGTCAAAGAAGAGGAAGTCAGCCGAGACAGCTGGTCTGACTCGTTGGCTTACTCGGCTGAGTTAGGATGGATCGGTCATCGCCGAGTTAACTCGCCGGTGCATAAAATTGAACAGAGTTTCCCCTGTTTCTTGCTGATTTCCGGCCATTATCAGGCCATTCTTTTCTTCACTCCCTGCATACAGATTCATCATACATTCATTCCCTAAAACATTCATCTATAACCCTTTTTAACAACAACCCAATTCTTGTATGAGCAGCGATAAGAGCTTCAAGTCATCACCAATTGTAGCTTCAATACATACTTCCGATTACATCTCAGACTCATTCTAATCCACAGCAGCCACTAACTCTTTCTTTTCTAGATTCTACAGTGTTAACTTCTCCGATTCAATGGCAGCAGCAGATATCCCAGCACAATCTCACAGCCCATTTTCAATCTATGACGCTCTATTGTTTTCTTCCTTCTACAACTCTAATTCTTCCACAGCTGAACAGCATCGAGTCCATCTCTTTAATCTTCACCAGAGACCACCGTTACTTTCTTATTTCTCCATCTGTAATTTCACAGAACCATCTTTATCTCGATATTCAATCCACAAACCCCATTATCATCTCAATTCCTTCTTCACACTCGGGCGTCACCGACCCATCTCTGATTTCCTCATTCAACAGCAGAAACTTCTTCTCTGAATTTCTTCATCTTTCTATTTCTCAACTGAGCTAAACTCAAATCAAGCATAAACCCTTTAATTCAATTTCTGCCATTAACCTATCTCTGATTTCTTGTTCTTTCTTCACTGCTATTCTAACCAGATCCAAAGCTCCATTTAATTATTCTTCTAATTCGAATCATAACCCTTCACACACAACGGCAGCTCCAGTTCCCCCTTCAATCCCAATAATTTTATCTTCCATATCCGAAACCAGCTCCGATTCGTCCTAATTTCATTTTGTTCTTCAGTTGCAGAAATCGAACCCTAATTTCACTTTAATCATCAGCTGACTCCATCTTCTTTGAATCAGCATCATTGAGACAATACCCATCTCCTTCTGAATCTCACTAACAATGAACCCATTCTTCCATTTCGATCTGATTTCCTCTAGCAGCTGTTGTTCTTCTTTCTTTGTTTCAAGTGAACGAGATGAACGAGAGAAACATCTCTCTCGATTTTAGGGTTAAGGGTGATATGGAATAGAGACGCCCAACATAAGAGCCACCCCATATGGGTGCCTATATTAGGTGGTTATTTCTGATAAGGGCTAGCCTAAAGTTTCCAGCCCCTTATCCTCAGCTGATATGTATTTAGTACTCCTTCAAATAGGGTTGCCCCTTAACCTTGTCTGGGCTCCAGATAGTGTTCGCCCCTGAAATGAAAATTTTACCCTTTTGGCTCGAATAGAGTAATTTCTTCTTCTTTTCCTCCGTGCGACTCCACAGTAGATAAAAAACTCAAAACAAGCGTAAAATACATAATTTACAAGAAAAATAGCAAAGAAAGCATAAACAATATATAGTAAATAGGATGTATTCTTCACCCTATCAGTCTTGGTCTTGATGGAATTAGAGTTGACCCTGAATACACAAGTCAGATGCATGTGTAACTCTCAATTACACTAGATAGATGCATATGTAACTTTTAATTGCACTAGAAAGATGCGTGTGTAACTTCTAGTTACACATGCTAAGAAATTATTGTAAATAATTCTTAAAGTAATACATGTATTTTTTTATGTTTTTTTTTTTTTTTAATGTTATGTCTATTTTTTGATGTGTAACTTCTCATTACACATGCCATATGGATGTGTAACCTTTGGATACACATGTTATATGCATGTGTAACTTCTGCTTACACATGTGTAACTCTTTCATGCCATACCCATGTGTAACTTCTGGATACACATGCTCGTTGCATGTGTAACTTCAGATTACACATCCATATATTATTTGTGGGAGGCGGTGGTCAGCGGTGGTGGCCGCGCCGGCGAAGCGACGAAAGGTGGTGGTTTCGGCGGTGGTGGTTTCTGCTGCTGATGGTGGTCACCAGCGGAGGTGGTTGGCGGTGGTGGTTTGTGGTGGCGGTAGTTGGAGGTAGTGGTTTCGGCGGTGGTGGTCGGAGGCACTGGTGGTCGCCGGCGGAGGTGTTTGTTGGTGGTGGCGGTCGTCGGAGGGTGGTGGTTGGTGGCGTGGTCGTCGGAGGTGGTGGTTGGTGGTGGCGGTCATCGAAGGTGGTGGTGGTGGCCGTGGCGATCGTTAAAGATGGCTGTGACATCATGTTTGCTATATTTTAATATTTGGGGCTTAAATTTAAATTTTATTTTATTTGGGGCTTGAAAATATACAAAAGGGTATGGTTGTCTTTTAATAACTAGGGGCCTCATATTATGGGTTATCCATGGGTTGGGCCTTAGCCTAATTTCCCTATTGAATATCCCTAACATCCTTTAAAATACAAAACGAGAATAACATATGCTACTCATCTCTTCAAGAAGGTTCCCGGAAACATCTTTGCATTAGTACATTGTATATCCCTAACAACACATGAGAGTATTATGCAGATTCTCAGTAAATACAAAACAGAATAACATATATTACTCATCTCTTCAGCAAGGTTCCCCCGAAACATCCGCCTCGAAACATCTTTGCATTAGTACATTGTATATCCCTAACAATATATGAGAGTATTATGTAGATTCTGTGTCACATGCATGGTAGATTGTGGATACGATGGTGGATATTGCACCACGGGGATGGTTTATTGTTACATGTTATTTTGGGTCACGATGGTTGCTGACAAGAGTAGTTATGGAATCGAGATTTCTATGTATTGATGGTGTAAGGATTACAGTGGAGCACAACTTCTCTTTATACATATTATACAATAGCTATGTATAATACATAATACGTTACATGCACGGAAACTAATTTATACGTAAAGATATGTTGCATACTCTAAAGTAAAGGCATAAAGATATGTAGAGATATGCAATATACTCTACTCTATGATAATAAAATTATGTCTCTTAACACCCCTCTCAAACTCAAGATGATCTAGTTCACACATATTGAGTTTGGGTACTAGAAACCGAAGATGATTAGAGGGGTGTGATTTAGTTAATAAATATTCTATATGTAGTTCAGACTTGGCAAATTTCAGATCAACAGTCTTTTCCTTGTAATGATGTCGTACAAAATAGCAATTAACCTCAACGTGTTTCGTTCATTCATGAAAAACATCGTTGTATGCAATGTGTATAGCAGCTTTGTTGTCACAGAATAATGGAGTAGGTTCTGAAAGATGAACTCCCATATCACTAAGAAGCCATCGCATTCAGACAATTTCAATAGCATTGTGAGAAAGAGCTCAATATTCAACTTCTGCACTAGAACGAGAAACAACTTTTTTTCTTTCTACGGTAGAAGATTACAGAGTTTCCAAGAAACATACAATACCCGGTGGTTGAGCGACGATCGGTAACATCACCATCCCAGTCAGAGTCAGAATATGCTTTGAGATGAAGATCAGAGGTAGAAGGGAAATGCAACTCCTGGTATAATGTACCTTTGAGATAAAGTAATATTCTAGGGACTGCATCATAATGTGTCGAACTTGGATCCGACATGAACTGAATCACAATATGAACTACATGGATAATTGCAGGTCGAGTGATAGTTAAATAGTTTACACTACCCACTAGCTGACGATATATTGTAAGATTGGATAAAACTTCTCCATCCATGGGATTATACTTCACATTCACTTCTAGAGGAGTATCACTATTTTGTTATCAGTTAACCATGCACGACTTAGAATCTCAGAAGCGTACTTTACTTGAAAGATTAAATAGCCTGAAGATGATCGATATACGTCAATGAAAAAATACCGTTTTGTAAAAGAGTTTCTGTGCACAACAATTAAAGAATGGTACCCTCAGTTTTGAGAAAATATTTAAATGGATTTGATATATATTCCCCCCTTGATCAGCACTGAAGGTTTTAATGGTTTTTGTAAACTAGGTTTTGACCATGGTAGAGAAATCAGTATATATTTTCAAGAAATCTGACCTTGAACTGAATAGATATATGCTTTCTAGGTGGTAAGTCTACCTTGTATAGTCATCGACAAATATCACATAATATAAATCCCCTTCTTTATAAACAATAGGTGATTTTACCCAAACATCGGAATGAACAAGATCAAATGGTGTAGTGGAAAAAGTTGTACAGTTATTAAAAGGTAGCGCTGGTTGTTTAGCCATCTTACAAGTAATGTAGCAAGTTTCTTTATCAACTTGAGTTGATCCTAACATACCTTTATTAATCATGTATCTAAGAAGAGAAAATGAATTATGACTTAACCTAGAGTGAAAATGTGGGGGTCTAACAACCACACCCAACAATTCGTTTGGCAATGAGAGGACTTACTCCAATATACTTTCTAGAGAATCAACCAGACAGTCAGACTCAATCTAGAGTAAAGTATATCAAAGAGTTTAATATCTTTGTTTCACAACGTAATCAGCAAATCAAACAGATGGAAATCCGCGAAATGTGAAACGACTTGAACGGTACCAAAGACCAATGTTCAAGTGTCAATCAATTTAAATCAACAACCAAAGGTTGGATATTCTAATTGATTGATCTTAACGCACAAGCTATGATATTTCAATTATATAACAAAATATAATGCGGAAAAGAAATAACACAGACACCAGAATTTTGTTAACGAGGAAAACCGCAAATGCAGAAAAACCCGGTACCTAGTCCAAATTGAACACCACACTGTATTAAGCCGCTACAAACTATAGCCTACTACCAATTAACTTCGGTCTGGACTGTAGTTGAACCCTAATCAATCTCACACTGATTCAAGGTACAGTTGCGTTCCTTACGTCTATGATCCCAATAGGATACCACGCACTTGATTCCCTTAGTTGATCTCACCCACAACCAAGAGTTGCTACGACCCAAAGTCGAGGACTTGATAAACAAATTTGTCTCACACAGAAAAGTCTATAAATTGAAAAAATCTGTCTCCCACAGAAATACCCAAGAGTTTTTGTTCCGTCTTTTGATAAATCAAGGTGAACAGGAACCAATTGATAAACCATACTTATATTCCCAAAGAACAGCCTAGTATTATCAGTCACCTCATAATAATCTTAATCGACTAGAGAAACAAGATATTATAGAATCACAAACGATGAGACGAAGATGTTTGTGATTACTTTTATCTTGCCTATCGGAGAAATTAATCTCGAGTCAATTATTTCAATTCTACTCAATACGATAGAATTGGGTAAGATCAGAACACGCAACTACTAAGAAAATAGTTGGGTCTGGCTTCACAATCCCAATGAAGTCTTTAAAGTCGTTAACCTACAGGTCTCGAAGAAACCTAAGGTTAAAAGAGAATCGACTCTAGTTTATGCAACTAGTAACACACAGGAGGCGTGGGGATTAGGTTTCCCAGTTTCTAGAGTTCTCGTTTATATAGTTTTCAAATAAGGGTTTGCAATCCAAGTTACCTTGGTAACAAAGCATTCAATATTCACCGTTAGATGAAAAACCTGATTCAACCAAGCTAATATCTTTCAACTGTTAGATCGAACTTAGCTTTTTATACACAAATGAAATGTACCCTCATTTAGGTTTATGTAACCGTACCCAAACGTGTACACCATGTTGGCTCACAAAGAGTATCAACTTAATTTATTCATCTTAACCATAACTAGTTCAAATGACTCAAATGAAACTAGTTAAAGAGCCGTTCAATTGTTATACTCTCATAGAAGTATATAAGAACACAATTGAAGCAAAATCGATTTGATTCACTCGAATAAATTCATGAACATTATATCCACGGTTTTCAAAGATTGCATTCCTTAATTTATAAATTTTTAAGTTCATGTACACAAACGATTTTAGAAAGTAACCAACACAAGTATGCAAACGTGTACGCATACTTAAATAACCGGACCGAGTTTGGTTATGCCAGTACGCATACGGTTGCGCATACCTATTTACATTCCAAACTCCAGCAGAAATTCACTGACGTGAGACTTCCGCCAGTATACGTACGGGTACGCATACTTTCCTAGACATCCAACAACCCCCAGTACACATACGTGTACGCATACTTCGAGTTTCCGGTTTTAGACTTTTACACAAATGTGATAACACGGTATGTTTATATCAAACATGATTACAGGATTCTAAATTCTTTATTTCAATCATTGAAACTTTCTTAGAGGATGACAATAGCCGTTTTCACACACTATTAGCAACAAAGCAATTTTCAAGATATTCAAATAATCATAACGAAACATTCCAAGACTACACCAAATGATTGTATCACATAAATCATGTAAGATGTTACTCAGCAATTTTCACATGATATAAGATGAACTTGGTCGAAGCGAAATCTTGCCAACACATATTTCGAGAAATATGTAAGCGGGATAAATTCAGCTCGAAATCTCAAATATAGAAAACTATATCGTAATACGACTTATGTCTCAATATAGGAGATAGAGTAGAAATAGACTTTCCAAGTGATATATGAGTTTCAGTCTCCACATACCTTTTGTCGATGAAGTTCCACAAGCTCCCCTTAGTAGTTATTCGTCTTCAAATGATGAACGCAGTGAAGTCTAAGCTCAACTACAAAATCTATGTCCTAGTCAGAGACATCTATAAATAGGATAGAAATCAAGACTTATAGTTTTGATCACAAACATTGACAAACATGCTTGAGATAGCAAAGCATGCGAGTTCGACCGAGCATTGCTCTAACATAGAGTACCAAGACATGAATGGGGAAATGGTGGATGGTGATGTAGAGGTTGAAACATCAACAACTTGATTTTTGGACTGAGGAGGGATAATGAGCATGTATAAGAGGTATAATCAAACTACTTAGCCTATCCAGACTAGATTCTCCGTCCTTGGATCCTGTATAACACAAGTAGAAGGAAAGAAGTAAATTTTAAACCCTTGATTACACAGTTGACCAATAGAGATAAGATTGATGGTAATCTTAGGAACTAGAAGTATATAAGGGACACAATTTGTTGGACGATTTAACCAATCCAATATGACTTGCAGTTAATTCAGACCATCAACAGTATAAATTTCAGGAGTTATATTGGATGCAAACTCTCAAAGAACTGAGGATTAAATTTCATATGCATGGTTGGAAGCACCTGCGTGGATAACCATCTTGTTGAGAAAATACACGTAGGAATTGCAAGTGCGAGAAGTTATTGTGGGATTATTACCAATTGACATAAGTTGTTTGATCATCTCTTGAATATCAGCTAGAGATGGTTCACGTTTCTTTTCTACCTCAGATGAGACAGGTGCTGCAGTGAATCTTGTTGGTGTATTTGTGATGAAGTTCCTCCTCTTTTTATGCATGTTTCTTGATGTTGGTAATGTGAAGTTTTCACTGTATGTACAAACTCCTTGCAGTAGTTATATTGATACGTAGACATGCACAACTTGTGATGTTGTTGATGGTTGGTGACGGTTGAGTGCGGTTTCTAGATATGTTTCCAAGTTGCTTGCAATTGTGACATTGTACTTGAGATACGTCACGACTTGTTGAAGATGATTAGTTTTTATGGAGATTATAGTTCGATCTTGAAGGTATAGAAAATATGGTGATCTGTCTGGATTTGAATCAAAGTTTTGGCTTCATATCCGAGATCCCCATCTGTTTTAAACATATAATTATCTTCGAAGATTCGGCTATTTCGTTCCTTCCATAAGGTCCAAAAAATTGCAGCTGGGATTAAACTCCATAATTAATTATCATTGCTTGAGAAGTAGGTAGTATGCCAGCAATGAGCTAATGTCTGTAAGCTTGTAGGAAAAAACCTAAGAAAAGGAAGAACTTCAAAGTAACATTGACCAAACTTTGCAAGCTAATTTCCAATGAAGAAAAATATGGTCATGTGTTTCTGTATCATCTCCTCACATTATACAACAGTTGTGTAGCATTAATCCTTTACGCAAAAGATTTTCCTTTGTTTTTCACTTGGCATATATCAGGATCTAGACACTGATATTTATCTTCGATGGGATGGATGATTTCCAAATAAAACGATGTGGAAAGTTGCTAATTAATACCATATAATTCTATCAATTTAGAATATAAAGTGATAACAGAGAAGACACCTAATATATGAAGATTCAATCTTCGAATATCAGCAAGGGCATCCATTATTGGAGGGGAATATCCGATAAGGGTAAGTAAAGATGAAAAGTCATTCACCCCTGAATTGGAAAGAATCCTTTTGAAATCAAACTTCTAGCTTCCCTCCAAAGAGATCATACCAGTTATCTTTATATTACGGTCTCTAGTTAACTTATGCAGTTAACTTATGTAAGGATGGGAAGGTAGTAGCAAGAGAATTCTTCCCACACCAAGAATCATTCCAAAAAGCGATATCTCTACTTGAATGCAAAAAGAATGAAGAATTTTAACTGATTAAATTCGTCATTTCAGCAATACTATGCCAACAAGAGACACCATAAGCAAGAGTGACTTTACTAGGGATCCAACTAGAGAAATCAGAACCATATTTACCTTCAATAATTTTGTACCACAATTTGTTGTTTTTTTCAATAACAAAATGGTAACACAATTTTTCTAGCAATGCTTTCATAATTCTAAGGTTGAAAACTCCTAAACCACCTTTTTCTTTAGTAGCAAGAACTATGTCCTAGTTCACAAAGTGTGAAATGTTCGACCTTTCCTTGTATTCCCATAAAAAACTACGCATTTTCTTCTCAAATTTCTTAATAATAGAAATTGAAGCTTTAAATAACGAGAAGTAATATGTAGGAAGAGAAGACAAAATGCAATTTAACTAAAGTAGTCAATATTGGTTGTATCGACCGATATTATAGGTTTTTATCGTGTTTCAGAAAAAACCTTTACGATATCTAAAATATCGGCGATACAAGGAGTGAACGATAAAAACGCTCATATCGACTGGCACAAACCGATATACCGAGTTCACCGATACACTGATAGTATCAGTAATGATAATTTGGTAGAATAAATTATTTAGAACTGAAAATTTGTAAACAAAACCTTTCCTCCGAATAATATTCTTCTTCTGTACCCTTGGAAACTCAATCCATTCAACAAAGAAATTTCCAACTATTTTATTTTTTAATGAGTTGGTTTTTTGTTGCTCCTTCTCTTTATACTAAAGATTTATCAAATGAGAATGCAATCGTTGACTCTTTTATCTTCAACATCATTAATTCATGTTAGTAGCAACGACATGTCATCTGAAACAGGAGCAGTAAATATGGGATATAAAGTGGAATGAGATTGAGTTTGTACCGTGAAGCTTTTGATCTTGAGAATTAATACATCATATGGGAACAAAATTTTAAATTGAAATAGTTATAAATATTTAAATTTGTAGTCTTAATAGTGTATCACCGATAAAAACCGATATAATCTTTTGTATAAGTGTATCCGATACGATACCGATACATGATATTAACTAATTTGACTTTATACCTCTCTTAGATAAAGAAATATTTCTCCAAATAAAAAATCTTGCATCAAACTTTTCAATGATCGGATCCCAAATTTCTTTAGATCTACACTCTGCACCAAGCGACATTCCCAGATACACTAAAGGTAAGATATCAATAGCGCAACCAAGTTCTTCAGCCCAAATAGGTAATAAGTCCGGTACATCTCCAACTGCAATGAGTCTAGTTATAGAAGTATTTACCTTCAAACCATCAATGAACTGAAAACATTGTAGTGTTGAGAAAAGATTATGTAGATCCTCCTTTTTATTATCAACAAACAATACATTAATATATGCATAATAAAGATGATTTTAACAATAATACTAGAAGGTGATACAGAGAAACCATTAAATAATCTTTGGTTGGCCGCTCTATCCATAAATCTTGATAATCCTTCCATTGCAATATTGAACAAGAGGGGAGAGATTGGACAACATTTTCTAACTCCCCTTGAACTGCCGAAGTAGCCGAAAGAAGACCCATTTATAAGTGCTGAAAAGTAAGAAGGAAAGTAGCAGAATCATAAACAATTACACCATTTCCTACTGAAACCCATATGAGTTAACATAAACTCAAGGTAACTCCAATTAATTATGTCAAAAGCCTTCTCAAGATCAATTTTACACACAATACCAGCATTTCCAAACCTGAGTCTTGAATCTACCAATTCATTGGCAATTAATGTACCATCAATAATATGCCTCCCCTTGATGTATGCACATTGCACCAGTGAAATCAGTTTTTCCATGACAAGTTTAATCCTTGATGCCAAAACTTTTGCAATAATCTTGTAGACACTAGTCAAAAGACAAATAGGTCTGTAATCTTTTATAGTCTCAATATGGTCATTCTTAATTAGGTATAAGATTACTGAAAGTAAAGATATGTTTAGAATCAATTGTACCCGAGGTGTAGAATTCATTTACAGTATTCATGATATCAACTTTGATGAAATTCCAATATTTCTGAAAGAATATGATTGGGAATCCATCCGGACCTGGAGCCTTGCCATTGCATAAATCTCTTATTGCATGTAAAACTTCCTCTTCAGTAAAATCAACATCCAGAATTGCATAATCCATGAATACCATTTAAATTATGTCTTGTCATCTCTACTTCGGTAAATAGTGTTTTGTAATAATCCACTATGTGTTCTTGTAATGTCGTTCTGTCCGACACCAACTCACCTCCAACATAAATTTGTCTAATTCTATTGTATTTTTTTTTCTAGCAGACACATTACTGATGAAGAACCATGTATTCCTCTAACTTTCTTGTAGCCATTTAGTGTTTGATTTGATTCTCCAGGATGTTTCTTCCTTTTTTTGAAATCTAAGTCGGGGAGATATCGTAGGATGCAACAAAAATTTTGGGTCATGACGTGATTTATAGGTCACCATGTAAATTTTTCCTTCACTAGATTTCAGTTTGGACCATCTAACAAGTTTTGAGTCACCAAGCAGTCAAAAAATTTGGATTATAACGCAAATTTATGAATCATCAGGGGAAACTATTGGTTCACATGGCCAACTTTGGGTCCTTAGCCAAATTTAGGTCAAATGTATGTTATGGTCATGAGCCAATTTTGATTTATGGTGCATATTTTGTGTTACAATACATATTTTTTGTCACAAGACATTACACTTTAGGTAAGTAGAACAATAATTTTAAGCAATAGTTCATATTTAAGTTATCAGAGAAAAACTTAGGCCACTAGGTAGATTTTGGGTCATACCAATATCTTGGTTGAGATCTCGACGAGAATCTGAGTTTTAAGTCATAGCCAAGACGAGTATCTTAATCTCGGCGAGTTGAGATTTCATCGAGACACACGTAAAAACGGCCGAGATTTCCCCGAGATGTGACCAAGATTTTGCCTAGAATTTTTTTTAATTTGACACCAAAAAGCCTAAAAAATGCTTTTAATTTTCTAAAAATTTGTGTTGTTTCTCTATAGGGGAGGGTCCATGGACAATCTTATTTTTACACTATCCATACAAGATCGAACCAATTGTTCTTTAAAGTCCAGACGACAATGAATTTGAACCCAATATTTGGATGATACATTCCTCTAATTTAACTCTAGATTCCTACCAAAAATGTGCCCACCATCTACCAATTTGAATATCAACCGTTGAAAAATTAATGGTCAAAATTAAAATCGGTAGATGGTGGGGATTGGTATATGGAATTGTGCTCATTTTTGGTAGGAATCCAGAGTTTAATAAGAGAACATGTCATCAAAATATTTGGTTCAAATTTTCATTTGGACTCTAAAAAAATAGTAATTCAATCTTGTGTGGATAGTGTAAAAATAAGATTGTCCATGAATCCTCAATGTTCTTTATAAATATATACAAGTTTAACATATGTAACGTGTGAAAAATACTTGGCCTACGTATTACATGTATAAAATTTTAATTAAAATAAAAACACCGAAAATTCACCTAGAATCACCCCTAAATAAAGTTTTGTTAATATCTCGGTTCCAACCAAGGCGGGCTTTGATCCGAGATTGACTACATTAGGTCATACTACAGATTTTGGTCACGAGGAATATACAACACACAAGGCCTATTTTTATACCACAATAATATAAATTTGGATTCCCATGTGGATTTATGGTCATACCGCTGATCAAACATACCAATTATGGGGGAAACATTAAGTGGGCAATATATGACTTGCAAATTCTCACTCAAGATGTTGGATCTTCCTCATTATGGGTTGTCATCACTTCTTTAGCTTGATTTTTTTTTTCTTAGAATTTTAGGCCAAGCATAATGGTTGGTGTTTTTCCTTAGCTATAAGTTATCTAAGGCTAAGGATTGAGGTCCTCGAGGCAACCTCACTATGGTGATGTGTTATCCCTTTAACTATACTATATGGAAACTGAGTTTATGTGTAAATAGTACAAAACGGAAACTCAGTTTCTGTTATTTTATTTTATTTCCAAATTTTTTACCGCGGAATATTTGTATAGGTTAAAAAATACCTGGCATCATTAGGGACGACCCTAAAAGAATTATGGGAGACTTTTTTATTCCAAACCCATAGACACAGTTATGGGATGTCTTAGGTTTTGGAGATTACCTAAGTGCCCTTACACAATCGGTAGTTAGTGTAGTGGTATTATCTACCGATTGTTAAAGTATAAAACTAGAAAGGAAAATTGTGGTCGTTAGCAATCGGTAGATATGTGAAGTTCATAAATAACTTCATAAGCTGCCGAGTACTCTGACCCAAACTCAAAATTTTTGCCAACTTATTAATCGGACGTTTGGTGAATCTCGTATACTACCGATTATTGTAGTTCCCAAATTCGAAAAAAATAGAGATTTGGCAAAAATCAAATTTGGGGCAACTTCATAATCGGAGGTTACGTTACCTTATTAACCTACCGATTATTGTAGTTCCCACATTTGAAAAATTAGTGATTTCGGCAAAAACAAAATTGGGGCAACTTTATAATCGGAAGTTAGGTTAACTTATTAACCTACCGATTATTGTATTTCCCAAATTTGAAAAATTAGAGATTTCGGCAAAAACAAAATTTGGGGAAACTTTATAATCGGAAGTCAAGTTAACTTATTAACCTACCAATTATGTAGCCGGTCATCTACAAAATAGAGTTGTTGGTACTCTAAACTATATAAGGATGATATCCTTTTACCCTCTATGCAACACAAATACATTTAAACTCTCTCCAACATCATCTTCAACATAATGTCCCAACCATTCATTAATCCTACGGAGTTCGTGATAGAAGAAGATTTATCTTTATGTAGGCGTTATGTTCAATTCTATCCGAGACGAGGATAAGAACGTAGACAAGGAGGTGTAATGAGTATGAGTTATTTGGGGAGAATTCACGAAAAATTCTGCGCCGGCACCAGTAACCCAAATAACCGTCACTCTGATGATCTTTTCTGTCGAGTTGGTTCAATAAACGGAAACGTCGAAGAATTCGTCCATTTAACTTATCTTGTGAATCAATATCGATTGAGGGGTGAAACCAATGATGAGGTTATAGCACGATCTCTCAGGGAATGGCGGAGATGGAAAAATATCAAGCTTCCATTAGGAAGCTCATTTTAGAATCCTTTAGGCGATGGAATGATTTAATCCGTTTAGGGATTGTCCAACACGTCCACCACGCTAATCACAAGACCTTGTATTAGAATTGTGGAAGTTCAATCAATATTTATTATTGTAAAATTATTATGATTTGTAGGTGATATGGTTATGATTTTCAAATTATTTATAACAATCGGAAGTTTTAATCCTTTACCTAACTACCGATTATACTCCAACGGCCATTTCATTCAAAATAAACTAGTTTTTCCTCGAAAACCACACACAATCGATGAATAATACATATTGATAATCCTCCGATTATAGGTGTTGAATGAAACTGAGAATCATGTTGACAAAACTGCAAATAATCGATAGTACATAACAATACATAACGTCCGATTATGGATAATCGGTAGGAAGTGTTCAATCCTTGACTACCGATTATATGTAATCATTGTACGTAATTTTAGTACACTCTTGTAAAAGTATGCATCAACGGCCATATTTTCAACAACAAAAAAAGACGTTGGGACTCTCATCTATATAAGGAGGGTAAACTCTTCTTATTTATGCACCAAACAATACTTATATATCGTCGTGTATTCTACAAATAGATTTTCCATCGTCTACTTTTTTTAATTCATTTTATATCTCAATTTACAAGCATGGCAACGTTTGACGCAGCTAAAGATTTGGTCATTATCAAAATATGGTATCACGAATCAAGACGTGAAGATGTCATAGTTGGAAGGATCGCACCCGATTTTTTTTTTTTTTTTTTTTTTTTTGGGGGGGGGGTGTATTGCCAATTCGCATGAGAGTATGGAAATCCAAAGCAAAGATAACTCCAACAAGTTCATGATCGTTTCCGACTTATCCAAATAGGGGTCAATGATTACATAACGGTACAAAAGAGGATATTTAACACTAGCCACTTAAGCTTGTCGATCCAACAATTTGTAAGTATTTGCATACTTCTTTTACATAATACTGGGTGTCTAATCTTTCTTACTAAAACGAACTTGATATTCTTTTGTATTTGTTTATGTAGGAGACACTCGCAAAAAGACACTACTTAGTGGAAAAGGGTGAAGAATTCGCATATGATAGAAGTTATGAATTCCTGAAGTCCATGGCAACAATATAAAGATTGATTGTTTCAATCAGAAGTTAGTATGTTATATTATGTACCGATTATGGGAAATTTTTTTAGATTTTCTTGTCATATTTGGATACAATCGAAAGATATTACTTTAAATTATCTACCGATTCTGGGAAATTTTTTCAATTTTTTGTCAGAGTTTGGTAACAATAGGAAGTTAATGTATTATTTTGTCTGTAGATTTTGGGAAAAAATTTCAATTTTTCTCGCTCGTGAGTTTGGTGATAATCGGAAGTTAATGTATTATTTTGTCTACCGATTCTGGGAAAATTTTTCAATTTTTTGTCAAAGTTTGGTGACTATCGGAAGTTAATGTATTATTTTGTCTACCGATTCTGGGAACACCTCCAAAAAATAGTCAAAAGATTATGAATCAAAAGTTAACTTTGAAAATTTAATAACCGATTATAAGATTGATTGAATATGTTTACAAAAGCTTGTACAATCGGTTGATATATTAAAAATATAACTATCGATTATAACATTCTACTTCAGAGTATTTTCCAAAAAACATGTACAAAAAGGGGGTTCCAATTACATCTTCTAAACATAATGATCAAACTAATCATTATCATCATCATCATCATCTTCGATCAATTCGAGTAACCCATCGGGAAAGTTGTTGTTCATGACGTGATCCAAATCAATCATGTTGGACTCATATTTTTTCACCCAATCCTTGAAATGGTTCTATGGGAACTAGTCGTGCCACTTACTCGACGGAGGTAACGGACAATCTTTCTTTACCCTTAAACCGATAAAATGCATTTCATTAACAAATTCCATAACGATTCTTCTATCTTTAACCGACTCGTAGCAAACCGTTCTTGTGGGTACAAAGGTCATACTAAGTCCTTACATAGAAAGAACAAAGAAATATACCATGCAATTCAAAACGTCCGCTAAGAGGTATCCATATTTAGGCATTGTCATCTAATACTTGGATCCGATTGTCTTCAATCCCTTTCACCACTTTACACACGCAACTAATTATTTGAACTCTTGTTCTTTGTCGTATCTATCTCCTTGCCTCATCATCTCCGTATAGAAATACTTGTCCTTCTTTAGTTGTACCGCCATCTTATTTCTTAAATATTGGCATTGGGTTACATCTTGGATAACCGCCTATATAAAGTGACCCATTTGTTCTGTAGCGACGTGAAACCCACAATTTCCATCCCCATCAACCTCGTCAGTGGACAAAACAAATGTAGCAATGAGTGGAGGGAGTTGTTTCAAATACTCTTCGATAATTGTATACGTGGTTATTTGGTCTTCCATGAAGATCCATAGGGCAACGAAGAGTACCATGCTTCTCTTTTATAGTCACAATATCCATTGGTTGGGTTCATTGCGAGGCGCCCATTTTCTCAACGACTTCTAAGCTAGTTTGGGTCTCCACGAACACAACTTCTTCGATCACCTCGCGGCTTGAATTAATTGAGAAGGCTCCGTAGATACCTTTGGTCTCACTTGTCGGGAGGTTGGTCCACTTTGATCCTTTCTTGGACGACCTCTTTTCTTAGGTTCCGCCTCATCTTCAAATTAGACTTCCGTATACTCGTGCCTAGAAGGGTCTCTTTTTTTAGACAAATGCTGCTTCAACTCTTTTCTTTCGATGGTCCTCGACACTTTGGTGCTCGGCCTACCCGTCCTCTTTTGCTTAATAGGTTCATCAACCTCCCTTAAACAAGGTTGAAGGGCTTCCTCCAAATGGTGCATCAATATTTGCTTTTTGGCTCCATTTGTTGTAGCGTAACACTCAGTTATTCGTGCACACAATTCCAACTCCAACCACGACGGACCATCAACTACCGGGGTGCTTGAAGTGAAATTTAATTGCTTACAAAATAGATGAATATCATTGATGTCAATCACTTCAACATACCTACCCAACTTATGAAGACACGGCAGTCCAATGCCTATCATACCTTTGCAAACACAAACCGTATTATCGTCATCATAAGCTCTATATAACTTCAATTGTTCCATCATGTGATCTATTGCCCATATTGAAACTTTATGAACTATGCCCTTAGAAGCAATCTTTCTCTATCATGTTCCATAGGGAATCTATGTGCACTAAATCGCACACAACCGCTAATATTTATGAGATCACGATTGGTGTATTCATGGATTGCTTCTTGGATTGACACAACTCCATTTTTACTACCGAGTAGTATTTTCTTTAATCGGCCATGATACCCCTCCGCAATGCTTGTCGTCTCGTTCTTGAAGTCACGATATTCATATGTCTATGCAAACACAAACCTCACCTTATGCGGTGTCAACCATTGTTTTTTTATAATACTCAACGGGTTTAGGGTAGTTCGTACAATATTCATCCTCAAATTTCTTCAAGTTATCTTCATAAATTTCCTCGGTCATCGACCAAACGATCTTGTCACATGCTTTCATGAACATTCTCCAAATTATTCCATCCTCCTTCCAGTTTTCATCAAATAACCTTTTCTTTTCCTCTCGTTCTTCCACGGTTAATTTACTAATGCGCTCATCCTCTTCCTTCGTGTTAGAGCATTGCACGGTTGAACCCACCAAGTGTTGATATGTCAAGTTTGGTTGTCATATTTTAGTGAACCAAAACTCATTTAAAGAGTCGCTTGATTATTTACTAGAGTCAACTTCGTATAGGTTAGCTTGAAAGTATAAGGATATGAGACATTACAAGTATTACGTGAAGACTTGAAGAATGTGAAGAAGTAGGGAGCTACAACGATGACATCATCCTTCCACTTGAGGTTAGTAATATTTTACTTGAATTGTTTCATTCCCTAACGTATCTTTCAAGTCGTGCATATTAAAAACATATTTGTGAAGCTGTGAATGATTATACTCAAGTTAGACATAGTATTAAGGAATTACAATACGAAGTATAACGTCTATCTTTTGAACTTCGTATGTAAAACATCGACATAATCGTATGAATGCTATTGTGATTATGTATGGGTATGGGTGAAGATTTCATTCTAGGAAACAATATTTTTACATTCGTTTAAAGGAAGTACAATTCATAAACTTGTTTTATGAATCTAAAGGGAAAATGCTAGGCTTATTGGTATTGTTATTCATTGCAAATCTTTGGATTACCAATATGTGTGTTTAGTATAACCGCTCATAACTTGTTTATGTATCTTGGTAAAACTATTCACAAGGCCTGACTTTTGTGTTGGTATGACTTTTATTAGTGAAACCGATCTTAAGTAATCACCTGAGATGGTATGATCGATTTGTTGTAATTGGTATGACCAACTCTAGACATTGGGGAACCGATCCTAGTAAGAGGTTCAACCTATCACAAGAAAAGGGGAATCAGTCATTGTAAGAGGTACAACAAGTCTTAGATATTGGTAACAGATCCTATGACTTGTGCAACCGAATACAATTTAAATACCATAAATATGTGGTAACCGATCCTAGTACCTAGTCAACCAAATTTTGAAAGCTAGTGTGACTAATCCCTAGTACCCACATGGAGGTAGAACCTAAACTTGTTTTGGTAGAACCGTGAAACCCATGATTGGTGATTTGATAGGATAATCAATCACATAGTTCTTGGAAGTCAGATGAACCAATTCTAAACTTGTTTGGAAGTGTGGAAAATCGGTTCCAAGATTGTAAATATGAAAAAGGATTTACAAAGTAAAGATGTCGACATACTTTGAACATGTGTAGTAACTCTTATCTTTTATTGTTCAAAGATATTCCTTAATATCTAAAGGAGAATCCCGGATCGAAATAAATTGAGAATCTTTTAATTAAGGTTTTTAGTTTTATATGCTTTTAATTGCTGGAAATTAAAAGCATATCTTTAGAAAATAAAAATTGGTAATGTGCATTTACTAATTGGAGATTTTCTACTGAGATTTCGGTCAATATTTGGACAAAGCATTTCCAGGAATTATGGAAACCGAATTTGGAAATTGTATATTGCATATCTTGAGAATATTTTCGGTTTTGGAAATTCCTTGGTTTCCAAACTTCCTTGGTCTATAAATATTGAAGTTTGCATTTCAAGTAAACTAATCCTGAGCCAGCAAAACTACCTTATTGTGTTGTTACTGGTGAAGCCGTCTATTCGGAGAGGAAAGTACCCTAATTAGGTGAAATCTCTTATGACCGCTCGTTTTAAAGACTTCTTTGGGATTGAGAAGCTCTACAAGTACCTTTGGTGGGAAACTAGATAATTGCAGTTTATTATTAGTTTTCAATTGATTTGATTGACTAACGGTTGTTGAAATTTGATTGCACCTAGTTTGTTTATGCTTGAGAATCTTCTCTTCTGATATAAGATTCACTCAAACTAGATGGAAGTTTCGACGGGGATATTTAGACTGTCTGTAGATCTAAAAACGTCTTGTGATAATTCATTGTTAATAGACTTCGTTGTGTGTGTGATTGATCACAAGAGATTCAAGTTGATTGTGTGCAGGTGTTTATTGAATATCAAAGAAGATTTGAAGACGAAGAAGATTTCTGATTTGGGTTCATAATCTTTGGTGTGCACAAAACTTGATCGGTTGGGATCCAACTATAATCGGTTTATCCTTGGGATAGATTTGATTGATTAGTTGAGTAGATCGACATCAATACGTTTCTTTGTGATTCGAAGTATTGGTTGCATAGTCTTAACAATTACTTTGGTAGTTGTTGAAAAGATATATCTAAGGACTGGACAAAGGAGTTTATTGGGATAAACGGAAGAGCCTTTTGTCAAACTCATATCACTTGTTTGAAAAGAGTCGTTACCGAACATATTTGTTGTTCTTTTACTGTTTGGAATACCATCCAAAAGAATTTTTCCAAGTGCGTGAGTTATTGAAAGTTGGAGGCTTAGGGATACAGACGGAACTAGGTGAACAATAGGTTTAGTTGCTCGGTTTCAACTATACGAAGTTGGTTTAGATTTTGTATAGCGGCTTAATCCTGAGAGTGTTCAATTCTGGACAAGGTCCCAGGTTTTTCTGCATTTGTGGTTTCCTCGTTAACAAAATCTTGCTGTGTCTTTTACTTTTCTATTTCTGCAATTATAATTATTTTATTATAATTAGAAGTAAAATACACAAACGTTAATTCCTATTTTCTTGATAACAATCCTATTGTGTTTGGTTAAGTCCGAACCTTTTATCAATTAAACATACTTCGTTGTTGTATTGTCTCGATCTTGTATCCATAGTCAATCACACAAGTTATCTTGTTGTCGTATTGTCTCGATCTCGTATCCATAGAAGATCACACAAAGTGTGAACTGATTAGTTGTATTGTCTCGACTCAGTCTATAGAAAATCACTTTCGGACAAAGGACTTATAGGTGGAATTTTTTTAGATTGAGGTATATTTGGGTACCCTCGTCTTTTCAATTGGTATCAGAGCAGGCAAACACGAAAAGATCTAACAATCTAGTGCGATCCAACCTATAAGCAATGAATTCGAGTTCTCATGAATCGACTTTAATTAACGTACCGCCAAGATTTAACGGAACAAACTAACTATGGTAGAAATCTGCTATGAGATATTTTCTTCAATCACGAGACTTTAATACTTGGCTTTTAGTCGTCGATGGTTATAATCGGCCAAAAGTAGAAAATTCGGAAATGGGTTTAAACGCTTGGTGGAGTTTTCAAATGAAGAAAAAGCTTTTGCTAGGTAGAATTCAGATGGTTTGAATGCTATTATACATGTTGTAAGTCGTGATCTACAACATCATGTATCAACATGTCAAACTTCGAAAGAAGCTTGGGATAATCTTCAGATCGTATTCGAAGGAAACACATCGAGAATGAAGCTAGACTTCAAACTTTTACATCTGATTGGGAAAATCTTCGAATGGATAACAACGACACTTTTGAAGAGTTTCATATTAAACTCTCCGAGATAATTAGTGCTTCTTTCTCTCTTGGAAACACTATTTCTGAAAAGGATATAGTGTGCAAAATTCTCAGATCCTTGCCATCTAGATACGATTCTAAGAAGCATGCAATCATAGAAGCAAATGATCTTTCAGCACTCGTTGGAAAGTTAAAGATTTTTAATTATGAATCACAGTCTATTCAAACAAAAGGAATCGCTTATAAAGCTGCAAAAGTTCCGAAATCTCCAATTGAGAGGAATATACAGATGGATGATTCAGATGAATAGATTGCAGAAAATTCTGATGATGAAATTGAACAATCATTATCATTGATTACTAGACAGTTTCGAGATGTCTTAAAGAAAATAAATAAGAGATTCATAAAGGATACTCATCGATCTTCTCGTCCACATGATCGAGTCCCTGTCAAAAAGGATCAGGAAGAAGATGATGAATATCATCCTCAGTTCTTTAAGTGTAAAGGGTTTGGTCATATTGCTAAAGGTTGTCCCAATCTTAAGAAATACAATGGAAGCAAGGCTCTGGGTGTAACTCTAGATGAGATCTCTGATTCATATGATTCTGAAGAAGAGGAAACAACTAATATTGCATTAGTTGTCAATCTTATTTATTCCTCCTCCATTAGTTATTTACCCATTTTAAAAATGGACATGTCTTCTGATGTTATTAAATCATTTAATGGTAAATGGAAAAATAAGACAAGATGCAAAAACCGTCTCAAAAACAGAATTGCTAAAAGTTACATAGGCAAACCAAGTCAATCTCAAGATACTTCACTAGTTCGAGGTAAAGAAAGGAGAATTTCTCATACGATATTAGATCAAGGACACTCTGGTTGTTCAAAATTCCATAATGACAGAAAATCTCATAATAATACCACCTAATCGGTATTAGCATTCTTTCCTCACCTCGTGTGCCAAATTTAAGTGAGGAATAAGAAAGATCAAGGCACTTATGTGTAGATTATGGAAATAAAATCTAGTAATTGAAAATATTTGAGATATTCATATTTTTAGGAATATTATATTTTCGGTAGTATAAAAATTATAAAAAGATCCTTCTCTTTTCTTTGTCATTCCTTGTCCGAACTATGAGTCTGGATCTAATGTCGTCTATTGATAAGATGCTAGATCATAAAGATAACTTTAAGAATAAGTCTGTATCTTCTCTTGATGTAGAGAAATCAAAGAGCAAAATCAAAAAGAGAGATTGGCTTAGCAAGAAGGAAAGAGACAATATATATGTTGAAGAAAGATCAGTGTATTGAAGCATTGACACACTTCTGTATTCAATCTAAGAAAGAATTACATGTTCTTGCAGAATCCTTTACGAAAATTTCTCAACTGCAAGAAATTTTGGCCAAACAATAAGGTTATCTACTTGAAGAATTTCACAAGTGAAGAGAAAGTAATAATCTACCTTCCTTCGGCATTGAGATGAAGGATTAATCAAGGAAAATAGACATCGAGTTTTTTATTTCTTTCAATAATTGTATAAGGTCTATTATGAATAAAACTATCTCTATTTATGAACAAAATTATTTAGTTTATAATTTTTCTTGTGATAGTTTTCGTTTACATACCCTGTGCTTGAATGCTTTATCTTATTGTTATGTATGTTTATGGGATGTTTGATTTCGGTTTTTTATTAACCTTAATATTCGATCTCATATGGTGTGAACCCTTATGGTTTGGGTGATTTTTTGGTTTAGCAGGATTAAGTTCTAGCCCATGTTGGTAGGCTTTATCAAAGGATCATAAGGGGTTCTGATTGAAAATAATATGTGAAAAAGTCAGAATATGTTGAATCGTTTTTGGTTTAGCATAAAAGCATATGTGTTCCGGGGTTTCAACTTTTGCATTGCATTAGTTAAAACCGGTTTTCAACCTTTCTCTGGTAAAGGTTGGTCTTTGTTGTTGTTCTTTTGGCTTGCGAGAGGATAACAACATAATGGGGGAGAGTTCTAACTTGAACTTGCGCTTAATGACATATCTTAAGGGGAGAAGAGGATGCGAAATTTGAGGTAACGAATTTGTTAGTTAATCGTTTTCCTGTTTAAGAAAAGCCTGATTTTATTGTATATGTTTATTGCTTTTTCTTAACAAAATTTCGGTACAATTGATGTTTTATTCCATTATTTGTGTATGGATGTGTATGTCTTTCAATTGTTTCCCGCTAAGTATCTTGCTTTATTGTTTGGTATCAATTGTTTAGGCTTACAAAATTATGGCGCAATTGCGGTACTTTAATATCTATGTTGTTTCAATTGCTTTCGGTTGACGTAAATAATTATGCAAGTTGATTTATTTGGTTTGTACGTGAAAATGCGGGGGTCTAACAACCACACCCAATAATTTGTTTGGAAATCTGAGAGGACTTACTCCAATACACTTTCTAGAGAATCAACTAGGCAGTCAGACTCAATCTAGATTAAAGTATATCAAATAGTTTAATATCTCTGTTTCACAATGTAATCAGCAAATCAAATAGATAGAAATCGGCGAGCCTGATTATTATGTGAAACAAATTGAACGGTACCAAAAACCAATGTTCAAGTGTCTATCAGTGTAAATCAACAACCAAAGGATATTCTAATTGATTGATCTTAACACACAACCTGTGATATTTCAATTATATAACAAAGTATAATGCGGAATAGAAATAACACAGACACCAGAATTTTGTTAACGAGTAAACCGCAAATGCATAAAACCCCCGGGACCTAGTCCAAATTGAACACCACACTGTATTAACCCGCTACAGACACTAGACTACTACCAATTAACTTCAGACTGGACTGTAGTTGAAACCTAATCAATATCACTCTGATTCAAGGTACAATTACGCTCCTTACGTCTCTGATCCCAGTAGGTACTATGCACTTGATTCCCTTAGTTGATCTCACCCACAACCAAGAGTTTATACGACCCAAAGTCGAAGAATTGATAGACAAATCTGCATCACACAGAAAAGTCTATAGGATTGAATAAATCTGTCTCCCATAGAAATACCCAAGAGTTTTTGTTTCGTCTTTTGAACAACCTAGAATTATCAATCACCTCACAATAATCTTAATCGACTAGAGAAAGAAGATATTGTGGAATCACAAACGATGAGACGAAGTGGTTGTGATTACTTTTCTATCTTGCTTATCGGAGATATAAAATCTCGAGCCAATTATTTCAATTGTACTCAACAAGATAAAAACAGCAAGATCAGATCACACAATTACAAAGATAATAGTTGGGTCTGGATTCACAATCCCAATGAAGTCTTCAAGTCGTTAACCTACAGGGTCTCGAGAAGAAACCTAAGGTTAAAAGATAATCGACTCTAGTTATGCAACTAGTAACACACATGAGGTGTAGGGATTAGGTTTCCCAGTTGATAGAGTTCTCCTTTATATAGTTATTCACTGTTAGATGAAAAACCTGATTCTCCCAAGCTAATATCTTTCAACCGTTAGATCGAACTTAGCTTGTTACACACACATAAAATGTACCCTCATTTAGGTTTTTATAACCGTACCTAAGCGTGTACACCATGTTGGTTCACAAATAGTTAACCGAGGTTAGGCATATGATTACTC
This sequence comes from Papaver armeniacum, assembly GCA_023531295.1. Lineage (NCBI taxonomy): Eukaryota > Viridiplantae > Streptophyta > Magnoliopsida > Ranunculales > Papaveraceae > Papaver > Papaver armeniacum. Next base: position 204,364 of record JAJJWW010012939.1, read on the forward strand.
TCATATCAACCTTATTCATCTTAACCAAAACTAGTTCAAATGACTCAAATGAAACTAGTTAAATAATTGTTCAATTGCATATAAAACACAATTGAAACCAAATCGTTTGATTCAGTTGAATCAATTATGAACATTATAGCCACGGTTTGAAAAGATTGCATTCCTTATGATTTAAATGTTTAAGTCCATGAACTGACCGATTTGACAAAGTAACCAGCTTAAGTACGCATAAGTATGCGTACAAGTATGCGTACTTAAGCAACCAGATTTTGAGTTTGTTTAGTTTCCAAACTCAACAGATATTTTCAGTTCGAAAACTTCCGCTAGTATGCATACGGGAACACATACTTAAGGTGACTAGTTTAAGACTTTGTCAAAACCAAACTCAGCAGAAATTCTCGGTTCAAAAACTTCCGCCAGTATGCGTACGCATACTTAACCTGTCTCCTTCACCAATTTCGTATACACACATATGCATACTCTTGGATCCCAGTTTATGGATTTATTTACTAATGTGCGAACACACTATATATGCTTATATCCAAAGGTGGTTACATTCTCAACTCTTTATTTCAATCATTGAAACATTCTTCTATAATGATAATAGTAGTTTTCACACACTATTAGCATCAAAGCAATTTTCAAGATATTGAAATAATCATAATCGAAACATTCCAAGCCTACATCAAATGATTTTATCACACAAACCATGTAAGATGATGTTACTCGGCAATTTTCTCATGATATATAAGATGAACTTGGTCGAAGCGAAAGCTTACCAACACATGTTTCAAGAAATATGTAAGCGAGATATACTCAGCTCGAAATCTCAAATGTGTATAGAGAAAACTATATCGTAACACGACTTATGTATCAATACGGGAGATAGTAGAAATAGACTTTCCAAGTGATAGATGAGTTCATGTCTCCACATACCTTTTGTCAAAGAAGTTCCACAAGCTCCCCTTAGTAGTTATTCGTCTTCAAATGATGATCTCTGTGAAATCTAAGCTCAACTACACTATTTATGTCCTAGTCCGAGACATCTATAAATAGGATAGAAATCAAGACTTATAGTTTTGATCACTAACATTGACAAACATGCTTGAGATAGCAACACATGCGAGTTCGACGGAGCGATTGCTCTAATGATATGAATTGTTTATGGCTTACCAAAAGGTTTTACGGATAAATTGTTTAGTTCAATTCGATTCCGGATAAGAGAAAACTAATTTAATTCTCGATCTTAGTTAGACTTATCAAAGTGGAGGTTTCGGTTATTCAAGTCTAATCGAACGCCTTAACAAGAAATTCTAGTTAACTAACCTAGTACTTGTCTTCTTTAAAAGTGAAAGATCTAAGTTATTGCTTGAATAATTAGAACCTGATGAGAAAAATAGAGTTAATTCTTTATTTTGGTCTTATCGAATAAGCGATTGTATTTGTGCAATCGGTTTAGCAAAGGAACTAAGGTGCTTAGTCGATTTTTGATTTGCTAAACTATTAGGGAAAATTGCTTCGGGCAATTGTTTCCTTGGTAACATATCAAAACAAAAATTACGTTGTAGTTTCGGTTTTGATATTGGTTATCAAAAAATGGTGTGTGGAACCCTCGTGCTTAACTCTTATAGGTTTTGCAAGTCTTTTGAGATTTGTAAGATCCTTTCGGTTTGTCTTTTATTTGCTCGTACCTTTGTCATTTTGTGACAAAAAGGGGTAGAAATATATGGAGTAAACAAGTTATTTGGTATCACTAAGGAAAGGACATTGGTGCTTAAACGTTATATCTAACGAAAGTGTAAAGCATACACTAAAAGGTAGTAGAATATCATATTGATACTTGTAGTTACATGTAATACAAAGGGAATAACAAAGACGTGCGGATTGAAAATCTACCTATCTTACCTTAGGGGGAGTATTAGCTTTGTTATTATAATGTCAACAACGACATTTATGGATTGAACGTATACAATTTATTGTGCTGTTGAATTTGGGAATCAAGCGTATGTGTAATGAATTCTTGTAATTTTTTTATCCATATGATGTAAGAGTTTTGTCACTAAAATTGAAAACGGGGGAGATTGTTAGAGCATTGCTCGGTTGAACCCACCAAGCGTTGGTATGTCAAGCTTGGTTGTCATATTTTAGTGAATCAAAACTCATTTAAAGAGTCGCTTGATTATTCACTAGAGTTAACTTCGCATAGATTAGCTTGAAAGTATTAGGATATGAGACATTACAAGTATTACGTAAAGACTTGAAGAATGTGAAGAAGTAAGGATCTACAACTGACGACATCATCCTTCCACTTGAGGTTAGTCATATTTGACTTGAATCATTTCATTCCTAACGTATCTTTCAGTCGTGCATATTGAAAACATAACTACGAAGTTGTGAATGATTATACTCTAGTTAGACATAGTATTAAGGAATTACAATACAAAGTATAACGTCTATCTTTTGAACTTCGTGTATAAGACATGGACATAATCGTATGAATGTTATTGTGATTATGTATGGGTATGGGTGAAGATTTCTTCCTAGGAAACAATGTTTTTATATTCGTTTAAAGGACATACAATTCATAAACTTGTTTTATAAATCGAAAGGGAAACCGCTAAGCTTATTGTTAGGATCCGGAGATGCCTATATATAATAACCGCAATCGCACGGTGTCTAAATAGTAGACAGAGGCAAGTATGGGTCGTTCCCACGAAGACCGGTGGAAATACTGTAATCAATGATTCTGATCGACTAACTAGAGATATTGTTTTTGGATTTTTTTGAAAGAATTAAGGAATTAAAAGAATGAAAACAAAAATAATTACTTAAATACAATGAGAAAGACATTAACTAGGGTCTACGGAGTCCACTACTATTTATAATTTTGCGCCAAAAAGAAATCGAATTCCAATTATGTATATATCACAGTTCTATTGAAACACCTATTATTGGTATGATTTTCAATCATAAACTCGCATCTCCTGAGTATAATCCATCAAATTCTCTAAGCATGACCTATCAAATTATAATGACGAGAGAATTATCGAAAACATAATTTATAGATTCACAATAATTATTTGCTTCGTCTAAGCATAACCCATCAAAAGAATCAACCTAAGCATGGATTATCAAATACTAACACATAAAATTGTAACCAACACGAATTAATGAACTTAGGCTATTGTGTCGTACAAAGCCGGTAAGGAAACAACATGTGTTCTTTGTAAAATCAATAAACCAAAATTATTGGATTTAGAAATTCAATTCATATAGCCTAATACCAAATTATTCAAAATCGATTCAAAAATGGTCTTAATGCTAGAAGTAGTTTTCTCCATAGAACCCTAGCTACAAAGGTTTAGAACATATCAAAGGGTTTCTTAAAAACCATCATAAACAATAACAAGAGAAGAAAGATTAAACCAATATCGTTTCCTCTTCTCTTGGTCTTGTGCTCTCAGACACGTCGGCGACGGCTTCCAGTCCTCTTCTCCCCTGTCTGTCACGAACATCGATTAACCAAAACCAAAAACGATCCTCCATACCCGCCTCCTTTGTTTATGTTTGTCTTCAAAACAGCGTCCAACCGGCCTCCCGTTTTCTGTCTAAAAAAATGTTTAAATCCAAGTAAAGCGAGAACTTCCGATCGAGACCTAGGGGATTATTTCCAAGGCCCAGTCCAAATTCAACACCCATGTCCAAACCCGGACCCATCTCACCACTAGCGTCTACCCATTACAACCATCGACTGCACCTGACTTGCTTCTATCCTCCTTACACTCGGTTACAACAAGCATTCTCCCGTTCCTTCCATCACCAGAAAGTCTAATCTCACCAGCTTCAATCCAAGCTCTTGGGAAATTTATCGCAACAGCTCGACCAACTTCCATTCAGCCATGACCGCAAGCTCTTGGGAAATTTATACCATCTTTGTTCACGTCTTTAGGTCCGAAACAACCACTAGGAATTTATTACAGTCGCCAACTTGAGAACATAAATATCACTGCCATCCATTACTCCGATCTCCTAATCATTCGTTGTAATATTCACCTCAACTAACTACTGTTTCATGACCATCTAAGCCTCTTCTGTCCGTCCCCGCCAAGCATCTCAAACTACCCAAAGAATTTGAACTAATGAGCACCAACTACAACTTCACTAAACTCAAGCTATCACACGAAATTCAGTCAGTAACTCAACTGCAATTTGGTTCCTTCTTAATCTCGACACCAGTGATGGTTACCAAAGTTTGCAAGTTACTCCCCACAGCACCTACTTGCTCAGCAACCCAACTGAGCATCACCTCCTGACTCCAGGCATACACAACACTAACTTGTGTTTTCTTTTCTTTGTTGTTGTACCGAACTCGATAGAAACACCATTGCCAGCACTGCTCGGATTATATTCTCATGATGCTGCTGACCGTGGGAGATACTTTCATACCCATCAGCTGAGCTGTCGAGAGTATCACCACAGATGAACTGAATAAGCCTTATGTCTTCGAAATCGTAGTACAAATCCCAACACCGTGGCACAACCAACTACAAAAATCATCACCAGCGACACCAGTTCACCATTTCTGTCCGTGTACTGAAACTTCATCTCCTTGTACGTTTGAAACATCACCCATACAACATCAAGAACGTACAACACCACCATCTAAACACATCTCATTCCTTCTTCCACGCTATCACTTCCATCAAGGAATTTTTCCTTCAATCTCTTCTCATCACAGCGAACAGTTCATCACCAATAAAGCCATTCGAGGTCCATAGCAAAACCCCAACTTCGTCGTTCATGTTTGCTGCCAATCATTTCTTTAAGATTACCAATCGATGTCGTGCCAAGAAATTGCCAAAGACTTATCACTTCCAGCTCTTTAACCATCGACACCAACATCGAAAACTACTCATTTGTTCACCGGCTAAACCAACTCTTCCATAGAACCTTTCTCTGAACATTTCATCTCGCACCATGAAGAATGGTTATACTGCAGCTGCTTAGAGAAAAATGACACGTCGCCTTCTTTATTTTCATCAGTTCGTGAAAAAATAAGTTCACATGACCACCAGTAGTTGATATGCTTGGAACTGCATGGCAAACCATCAACTCTTTCAATATGGGTTCCATTTTGTTGCAAATGCCAATCTAACTCCACTTAATTTCTTATTTAGCCGTTTATACTTTCATTGATCGAATTTGCTTGTACTTTCTATAAAATCATTAAAATAATATCATTAGCCCAAATATCGAGTCATAGCTAATATAAATATGGGCATAATATGTAGCACATACATGCTTATCAACACCCCCACACTTATATTTTGCTAGTCCTCGAGCAAAACCAAGAATATATCCGCTATACAGCTGGATATGAAGAGTGTTGTCTGCTAAACAGCGAGACGGATACGTTAAACAGCAAGATCGATATATGTCTGCTAAACAACAAGATCGAAAGATATCTGCTAAACAGCTAGACAGAAAGACCCACTAAACAGCTGGTCATAGAAAATACTCTACACAAGACCCGCTACACAGCTGGTCATAGAAAATACCCTACAAAAGACCCGCTACCAGTGGTCATTACCTAACAATCATAATAATATTTTTTTTAAGACCCGCTACACATCTGATCATATTATGCAGTTTTTTTAATAGACCCGATACACAACTGGTCATAATTTGCAATTTTTTTTTTTTTTTTTTTTTTTTGTTATGCCTAACCGAATATGCCACTCCCCCACACTTAAACATTACATTGTCCTCAATGTAATTGAGTCATCCAACGTAGAAATTAAGATGGAAAATTCAAGCAAGCAAATAAAAGATAGAGAAAAGAAAACATATCTTAATATGGGTTGACTCCCATAAAGCATAATCTTTGTATCCATGTTTGCGCACATAAAGAACCTCAAACAAGGTGAGGTTGCACCAAAGTAAGCGACAAAGCATATATATAAAGTACGAAAAGTTGGGGATCAATCCAACAAATCAGGTCAGCTGCGAATATGAACCTGCAAACACTATAGAAGTCCAAAAAGAAGTGTAAGTCTATCCCCAAAAGAAAACATCCTTAATCGAGATAAATAAATCACTCAAATGGACAACAAACAGAGAATCTATATTACTTTCTATTTGGGAAACATACTTTAAACCAGGTTCAAGATCAGCTGAAATAACTTCCGTCGACACAATATCTTTACTAGTAATAAGAGGAAGTAATGAATTGACATTGTCAAAAGGTAAATTATCATCAAACTCAACACAATGACCTAAATATACATTCAGTGGTTCAAGTTCATAAAAATCAGTAACTCCTAAATCTGGTTCTAAGTCCGCGGAAATAACTTCCGTTGTTGAGCTACATTGATTATTAACCATTGAAGGGCACAAGGCATTGACAATATCAATAAGCACCGGGTCATTGGAATCAGCAAAGTGGGAGAAACAAACAGATAAAGGTTCGAAATCATCTGTACAAGTTATCTGACCAGTGTCAATATGTTCAACATCCACATAAGCATTCATAGAATCACAAGATGGTTCAACAAGAGATGGGATCAATGGAAATAAGTATCCCGAACAATTGACTCATTATTATCGGTAACTACATGACTCGTAGGAATCTCACTATTTGAATGACTAGAAGGTATCTCATTATGAACGTCTCTTTGTCTCTAAGTCGTTAGACTCAACAATAGTATCTTACTCAGAGGAATGATTCTTCTAAATCATCATTATCGAATAAACAATGTCTCTAATACAACTCTCATCCTTTTTGAATAGGCAAATAATCAATAAGATGATCATGAGTTGGATAAGATACACTATATTCGGATGTTATAACGGTACCATTATTCCTAAAATAATTAGTAGTGTCAAGTCCCTCATCATCCTCAAGTCTTGGGATCGATACACACCCGAATAGCCACCCATATAGAAATGACGTGGATTCCAAGTTCCATACCTGAGACGATTATAAGCAAGAACTTCCTTATACCGTGGCCCATACTTGTATTCACCAACGTCATCTCAGATGTCTAGTGCAAACAATTCATGATTCTCGAAAAGGCACCTGAAAAGAAATACTAAAACACAGAAAGAGTCAAAAGGAAAAAGAAATCTTGAAAATAAAAAAAAAAGACTATACAAAATAATAAAATTAATGAAATAAACCTAACTATTTACAAAATCAGCAATACTGATCACAATATTCCACAACTGCTCCCCGGCAGCGGCGCCAAAAATTGATAGAACCGGAGATGCCTATATATAATAACCGCAATCACGGTGTCTAACTAGTAGATAGAGGCAAGTACGGGTCGTTCCCACGAAGAGCGATGGAAATACGGTAATCAATAATTCTGATCGACTAACCAGAGTATTGTTTTGTATTTTTTTGAAAGAATTAAGGAATTAAAAGAATGAAAACAAAAAGAATTACTTAAATACAATGAGAAAGACAGTAACTAGGGTCCACGGATTCCACTACTATTTATAATTTTGCACCAAAAAGAGATCAAATTCCAATTATGTATATATCTCAGTTCTATTGCAACACCTATTATTGGTATGATTTTCGATCATAAACTCGCATCTCCTAAGTATAGTCCATCAAATTCTCTAAGCATGACATACCAAATTATAATGACGAGAGAATTATCGAAAACATAATTTATAGATTCACAATAATTATTTGCTTCGTCTAAGCATAACCCATCAAAAGAATCAACCTAAGCATGGATTATCAAATACTAACACATAAAATTGTAACCAACACGAATTAATGAACTTAGGCTATTGTGTCGTACAAAGCCGGTGAGGCAACAACATGTATTCTTTGTAAAATCAATAAACCATAATTATTGGATTTCGGAATTCAATTCATATAGCCTAATACCAAATTATTCAAAATCGATTCAAATGGTCTTAATGCTAGAAGTAGTTTTCTCCATAGAACCCTATCTACAAAAGGTTTAGAACATATCAAAGGGTTTCTTAAAACCCATCAAAAACAATAACAAGAGAATAAATATTAAACCAATATCACTTCCCCTTTTTTTGGTCTTGTGCTATCAAACACGGCGGCGACGGCTTCCAGTCCTCTTCTCCCCTGTCTGTCACGAACAACGATTAACCAAAACCAAAAACGATCCTCCAAACCCGCCTCCCTTGTTTCTGTTTGTCTTCAAAACGGCGTCCAGCCAGGCCTCCCTTTTTTCTGTCTACAAAATTTTTTAAATCCAAGTAAAGCGAGAACTTCCGATCGAGACCTAGGGGATTATTTCCAAGGCCCAGTCCAAATTCAACACCCATGTCCAAACCCGGACCAATCTCACCACTACCGTCTACCCATTACAACTATCGACTGCACCTGGCTTGCTTCTATCCTCCTTACACTCGGTTACAACAAGCATTCTCCCGTTCCTTCCATCACCAGAAAGTCTAATCTCACCAGCTTCAATCCAAGCTCTTGGGAAATTGATCACAACAGCTCGACCAACTTCCATTCAACCATGACCGCAAACTCATCACTAATGTCGTGTGTATACCATCTTTGTTCACGTCTTTAGGTCCGAAACAACCACTAGGAATTTATTACAGTCGCCAACTTGAGAACATAAATATCACTGCCATCCATTACTCCGATCTCCTAATCATTCGTTGTAATATTCAACTCAGCTAACTACTGTTTCATGACCATCTAAGCCTCTTTTGTCCGTCCCCGCCAAGAATATCAAACTACCCCAAGAATTTTACTAATGAGCACCAACTACAACTTCACTAAACTCAAGCTATCACACGAAATTCAGTCAGTAACTCAACTGCAATTTGGTTCCTTCTTAATCTCGACACCAGTGATGGTTACCAAAGTTTGCAAGCTACTCCCTACAGCACCTACTTGCTCAGCAACCCAACTGAGCATCATCTCCTGACTCCAGGCATACACAACACTAACTTTTGTTTTCTTTTATTAGTTGTTGTACCGAACTCGAGAGAAACACCACTGCACTGCTCGGATTATATTCTCATGATGCTGCTGACCATGGGAGATACTTTCAGACCTATTTGCTGAGCTGTCAAGAGTATCACCTCAACTGAACTCTATAATCCTTCTGTCTTCGAAATCGCAGTACAAATCCCAACATCGTGTCACAACCGACTACAGAAATCATCACCAGCGACACCAGTTCACCCTTTCTGTCCGTGGACTGAAACTTTATCTCCTTGTATGTTTGAAACATCACCCATATAGCATCAAGAACGTACATCACCACCATCTAAACACATCTCATTCCTTCTTCCACCGCCATCATTTCCTGTTGGGGGAGACTTACCAAATTCGAGCCGCTATGCGCAATACGAAACCTACACAAGCAATGACATACAAATGCGGAAATACACAACTTATGACGATATAGAAGCAATCACACAACACCGGCAATTACGTGGAAAACCCCTCCAAGGTGAAGGGTAAAAAACCACGGGCAAATCTTCCACTATAACAATAATGGGTTACACACAATTCTCCCAAATTTGGGGATAACAACAACCTCAAGGTGCCTATAGCACTTGGATATCAATTTGCCTAATTACACTCACCCCTAAGGATGGATCAACAATTCATTCATATATAATATGAGATTCACTATCAATTTGAGAAATAGAAGTGATTTGAGATACTTACTACTAGGGTTTGACAAACCGTAGATTTTTCCCCCTTTGAAGAGATGTGGAAATTGATCAATCAATTCTTCACCACAACAACCAAAAGATCCTTAGCTAAGAACCCTTTCTCCTTCTCTTCAAGATGCTTCAATCTCACCAAAAATTGGTGGGTTAATCTCTCTACCTCACTCACTCTCTTTTCTTCTTTCTCTCTTTCTCTTTCTTCTTCAAAACAAGAAGAGCTCAAAAATAATATCTCCTGGATGTTTTCACTTGTTATAAACATAACAAGACAACTGCTAGATATCTCCTTCCATTTGTTAAGGGGCAGCCAGACTTGTTGGACCCATAAGGAGGGATAGCCCAACAATCTCCCCCTCACGACTTATGGCAAGGTACCCGTCACCACCAAACCTGCCCTGCTGCAGAAATACACATGCTTGTATTTTGGTAGCGACTTTGTCATCATATCAGAACCGTTGTCATCTGTATGGATCTTCTCAATATACAAGACCTTCTCGTCGAGAACTTCTTGTATCCACTGATACCTAATATTGATGTGCTTGGACCTCGAGTGAAAACTCGAATTCTTGCTTTGAGATGGATGGCACTACGGTCGTCACAAAGAAACGATGAACCTTTGTTGCTTCACACCGAGTTCTCTAACAAACCTCTTCATCCATATCATCTCCTTGCAACTCTCTGTAGCTGCAATGTACTCTGCCTCTGTAGTAGATAATGCCACACATTTTTGTAACTTGGATTGCCAAGACACAGCTCCCCCTGCATAGGTAAATAAGTAACCCGATGTCGACTTGAGACTGTCTTGAGCACTGCCAAATACGAATACATGTAGCCAACTAACTCCGCTTGTCACCTCCATAACACAAACACATATTAGAAGTACCCCTTTGATACAGTAGTATCCATTTCACTGCTTCCCAATGCTCAGGACCAGGATTTGATAGAAATCGCTTACCACTCCAACCGCATAAGCTATATCCGGCCTTGTACACACCATTGCATACATCAAACTACCAATCGGATGCATAAGGAATATTCTCCATCTTCCGTTTCTCAACATCATTCACAGGACATTGATCACGAGTTAACTTAAAATGGTTTGCAAGTGGACAACTTACCGGCTCAGCCTTGTCCATGTTAAATCTTTGCAACACCTTCTCAATGTAGCTTTCTTGTGATAACCACAACTTCCTTGCTTTCCTATCACGAGTGATTTCCATGCCAAGAATACGCTTTCTGCTGCTCCCAAGTCTTTCATAGCAAAAGACTTGCTCAAATCGACTTCAACCTGTCAATTTTCTTCTTATCTTTGCCAACAATAAGCATGTCATCAACATATAGCAAAAGAATAAGAAAATCACCATCGACAAATTTTGAATGAATACACAATGATCGAAGTCATTCTCTTGTACCCATGTTCCTTCATGAACGATTCAAACTTCTTGTACCATCTTCTAGGAGCTTGCTTCAAACCATATAGACTCTTCTTTAGCTTGCACACCATGTGCTCTTTGCCTTTGGCTTCAAAACCCTCGGGTTGTGCCATATACACATCTTCCTCCAACTCACCGTGAAGAAATCTTTGTCTTGACATCTAGTTGTTCTATCTCAAGATCCAAACTAGCGGCTATTGCCAAGACAACCCGAATAGAAGGAAATCTCACCACCGGTGAAAATCTCGTCAAAGTCAACACCCTTTTCTGCTCATAACCCTTCACAACTAAGCGTGCTTTGTACCTTGGTTGTGAGTTACCATCTTGATCTTGATTACGTACACCCACTTGTTCTTGAGAATTTTACGGTTTTTCGGCTTTTCAACCAAATCAAAAGTGTCATTCTCATCTAAAGAACCAACCTCTTCTTTCATGGATTTCAACCACTTCGACTTTCGGGAACACTAAGAGCTTCTTCATAAGATTCGGGTTCACTGCATCTGTGAGCATCACATACTCATGTGATGTATATTTTATTGAAGGTAATCTGGTCTGCTTCTGGATCTTCTCAACTCGGCTTCCGGGGTTGTTGTTGCACTTCTTGCTCAACATCACCTCTTTGGAACATCTTCATGATTATGTTCTTCTTCTTCATTACCATTACCATCAACATCATCATCATGTTGTTCAAGAGTAGGAACAATTTGGACTTGGATCCAAGGTCATATCATCTTGAAGCTTTGGCATCTCAATCTTCTCAAAGTCTTCAATAGTCGGTCTTGAGGAATCTTTGCATCCCTACTTCGATAACCTTCTTGTCAATTGGATCCCAAAATCAGTAACCAAACTTCTCAGTCCCATAGCCTAGGAACACACCTTTGCTTTGCTTTGTCATCAAGCTTTGATCTACGATCTTTTGGGATATGAACAAAATCCCTGCACCCAACCACTCTCAAGTGATCATAAGTCGGCTCTTTGTCTCTCCATACCTTTTCGGCTACTTCTCCATCTAGCGGTCTTGAAGGAGATCGATTGATCAAATACACCAGTATTCATTGCTTCACCCCGAAATGCTTGTGCAACTTGGAATGAGATAACATGCACTGATTCTCTCAAGAATAGTGCGGTTCATCCTCTCTGCAATACCATTATGTTGTAGAGTCTTGATGCGATTGTTCATGACGTATACCCATGCTCTTGCAATACACTTCAAGTGGTCCAATGTATTCTCCCCGTTGTCGAACGAAGGCACTTCAAGGTTCTACCCTGTTTCCCCTTCCACCATCTTTGTGAAACATCTTGAACACGGGAACAACATCGTCTTTGGTCTTGATTGCATATGACCAAACCTTCCTTGAAGCATCATCTATGAAAGTAACAAAGTAAAAGGCACCACCAAGTGTTTTGAACCTTAAAGGTCCACATACGTCGGAATGAACAAGATCAATAATACGAATTACGCTTGGGTAAAGTTTTATGAAAGGAAACTCTAGTTTGTTTACCAACCAAACAATGAGTACACTTACCCAATTGCATACCTTTGGTCTTTGGCAAGACTTGTCTTTTGGTGAGGATTTGAATTCCTGCTTTTTTGTGTTTTGTACAATGTGCCACACTTCTTGCCTCTTGCAATAACCATGGAACCCTTGCTTAGCTTCCATTTTCCATCACCCAAGTGATTGTTGTACCCCTTCATCATTTAACACTCAGGGTGACATTAGATTCAAACGAAGATCCGGTACATGTCGCACATTTCGAGAACCAATGTGCAGCCAACACCGGTCTCAACTTTCACATCACCCATTCCTACAATTTTAGCAACACCATCAAGCTGTTTCCCATTAAGTGACCCAAAGTCACCAGCCTTGTAGGAGGTAAATACATCTTCATAAGGAGTAGCATGATAAGATGCACCTGAATCAACTATCCACTCTGAATCAGAACCTGCAGAACTCACACAAACTTCATTACAATCGGAGAATAAAATGATATCACCATCTTTGCAATGTTGTAACATCAACATCTTGTTTATCATTTCCTTTCCCCTTCTTGCGTTCTTGCTTGGCTTTCTACATTCATTTGAATAATGACCTCTCATACGACAGTTCCAACATTCAATGTCCTTTCTGGACTTTGATTTACCCCTTGACTTGCTACGGCCAACTTGTCTTCTGTCTTTTCTTCTACCCCGATTTTCTGTAACAAGAGCTTCTGAATGAGATGAGTCTAATGACCTTTTTTTCTAACTTCTTCATTCAAGAAATTGTTTGTAGCAACAGTCATGTTCAACTTCCTGTCGGAGGCGAATAACTGAGACAATTCCTCAATGGCTCCCAAGCTAATGCAGTAAAGTATTTAACAACAAATAAGCTTGAATCTCTTAGGAATTATCGGCTCCATAGATGTAAGCTGATTCATAATACCCTTCATTTCATTTAAATGTTGCGCCATTGAACTCCCTTCCTTGTAGCACAGACTTTCCAAGCCTTTTGAATAGAAGAGCTTTTGCACAAGGAGACCTGCGATCATATATCCGCTCTAACTTGGTCCACAAAGAGTATGCTAGTGTCTCACTAGCCACATGATGAAAAATACTATCATCAATCCTTGACGAATGAAACCAACCGCTTTACGATTAGTAACTTTCCAATCTTCTTCACTTGTCTTCTAGGGCTTCACTCCCTTACTCTCTATTGGATCATAGAGATCTTTACAATATAACCAGTCTTCCATCTTCGCCTTCCATATCACAAAGTTCTCATAGGTCAAATTGACCATTCTATTACTAGTACTAGCTTAGTCATTTGCACAGATTAGCTCAACCCAAAAGCTACGATACCACTTGTTGGGGAGACTTACCAAATCCGAGCCGCTTGCGCAATACTGAAACCTACACAAGCAATGACATACAAATGCGGAAATACACAACTTATGACGATATAGAAGCAATCACACAACAATTTTAATTACGTGGAAAAACCCCTCCAAGGTGAAGGGTAAAAAACCACGGGCAAATCTTCCACTATAACAATAATGGGTTACACACAATTCTCCCAAATTTGGGGATAACAACAACCTCAAGGTGCCTATAGCACTTGGATATCAATTTGCCTAATTACACTCACCCCTAAGAATGGATCAACAATTCATTCATATATAATATGAGATTCACTATCAATTTGAGAAATAGAAGTGATTTGAGATACTTACTACTAGGGTTTGACAAACCCTAGATTTTCCCCCTTTGAAGAGATCTGGAAATTGATCAATCAATTCTTCACCAAAACAACCAAAAGATCCTTAGCTAAGAACCCTTTCTCCTTCTCTTCAAGATGCTTCAATCTCACCAAAAATTGGTGGGTTAATCTCTCTACCTCACTCACTCTCTTTTTCTTCTTTCTCTCTTTCTCTTTCTTCTTCAAAACAAGAAGAGCTCAAAAATAATATCTCTGGATGTTTTCACTTGTTATAAACATAACAAGACAACTGCTAGATATCTCCTTCCATTTGTTAAGGGGCAGCCAGACTTGTTGGACCCATAAGGAGGGATAGCCCAACATTTCCATCAAGGGATTTATCCTTCAATCTCTTCTCATCACAGCGAACAGTTCATCACCAATAAAGACATTCGAGGTCCATAGCAAAACCCCAACTTTGTCGTTCATGTTTCTTTTGCCAATCATTTCTTTAAGGCGCCAATCGATGTCGTGCCAAGAACTTGCCAAAGACTTATCACTTCCAGCTGTTTAACCATCGACACCAACCTCGGAAACTACTCATCTGTTCACCGGCTAAACCAACTCTTCCATAACACCTTTCTCTGAACATTTCATCTTGCACCATGAAGAATGGTTATACTGCAGCTGCTTGGAGAAAAATGACACGTCGCCTTCTTTATTTTTATCAGTTCATGAACAAATAAGCTCACATGAACACCAGTAGTTCACGTGCTTGGAACTGCATGGAAAACCATCAAGTCTTTCAATATGGGTTCCATTTTGTTGCAAATGCCAATCTAACTCCACTTAATTCTTATTTAGTCGTTTATCCTTTCATTGATCGAATTTGCTTGTTCTTTCTATAAAAGTATTAACATAATATCATTAACCCAAATATCGAGTCCTAGCTAATATAAATATGGGTATAAAATGTAGCACATACATGCTTATCACTTATTGGTATTGTTATTCATTGCAAATATTTGGATTACCAATATGTGTGTTTAGTATAACCGCTCATAACTTGTTTATGTATCTTGGTAAAACTATTCAAAAGTCCTGACTTTTTTATTGGTATGACTTTTGTTAGTGAAACCGATCTTAAGTAATCACCTGAGATGGTATGATCGATTTGTTGTAATTGGTATGACCAACTCTAGACATTGGGGAACAAGCAAAGGGGAATCAACCCTTGTAAGAGGTACAACAAGTCTTAGATATTGGTAACCGAACCTATAACTTGTGCAACCGAATACAAGTTAGATACCATAAATATGTGGTAGCCAATCCTAGTACCTAGTCAACCAAATTTTGGAAAGCTAGTGTGACTGATCCTAGTACCCACATGGAGACAAAACTGAAACTTGTTTTGGTAGAACCGTGAAACCCATGATTGGTGATTTGATAGGATAATCAATCACAAAGTTCTTGGAAGTCAGATGAAGATTGTAAATATGAAAAAGGATTTACAAAGTAAATATGTCGATATACTTTGAAAATCTGCAGTAACTCTTATCTTTTATTGTTCAAAGATATTCCTTAATAGCTAAAGGAGAATACCAGATCGAAATAAATTGAGAATCTTTTAATTAAGGTTTTTAGTTTTATATGCTTTTAATTTCCAGCAATTAAAACGCATATCTTTAGAAAATAAAAATTGTTAATGTGCATTTACTAATTGGAGATTTTCTACTGAGATTTCGGCTAATATTTGGACAAATCATTTCCAGGAATTATGGAAACCGAATTTGGAAATATATTGCATATCTTGAGAATATTTTCGGTTTTGAAAATTCCTTGGTGTCCAAACTTCCTTGGTCTATAAATATTGAATTTTGAATTTCAAGCAAACTAATCCTCGAAGCCAGCCAAAACTACCTTGTTGTGTTGTTACTAGTGGAGCCGTCTATTCGGAGAGGAACGTACCTAATTGGCGAAATCTCTTACGACCACTCGTTTTAAAGACTTATTTGGGATTGAAAGCTCTCACGAGTACATTGGTGGGAAACTAGATAATTGCAATTTATTATTAGTTTTCGATTGATTTGATTGACTAACGGTTGTTGAACTTTGATTGCACCTAGTTTTTATGCTTGAGAATCTTCTCTTCGATATCGATTCACTCAAACTAGATCGAAGTTTCACGGGGATCTTTATTTGTTTGTAGATCTAAAGACATCTTGTGATAATCCATTGTTAACAGACTACGTTCTATGTGTGATTGATCACAAGAGATTCAAGTTGATTGTGTGCAGGTGTTTATTGAATATCTAAGAAGATTTGAAGACGAAGAAGATTTCTGATTTGGGTTCATAATCTTTGGTGTGCACAAAACTTGATCGGCTGGGGGATCCAACTATGATCGGTTTATCCTTGTGATAAATTTGATTGATTAGTTGACTAAATCAGCATCAATATGTTTCTTTGTGATTCGAAGTATTGATTGCATATTCTTAAAAATTACTTTGGTAGTTGTTGAAAAGATAGATCTAAGGACCGGACAAAGGAGTTTATTGGGATAAACGGAAGAGCCTTTTGTCAAACTCATATCACTTGTTTGAAAAAACTTGTTACAGACAGATTTGTTATTCCTTCTTTTGTTTGGAATACGAACCAAAGGAATTGTTCCAAGTGCGTGACTTATTACAAGTTGGAGGCGCGAGGATACGGGCGGGAACTAGGTGAACTATAGGTTAAGTTGCTTGGTCTCAACTATATGAAGTTGGTTTAGATTTTGTATAGCGGCTTAATCCTGAGAGTATTCAATTCTGGACAAGGTCCTGGGGTTTTTCTGTATTTGCGGTTTCCTCGTTAACAAAATCTTGCAGTGTCTTTTACTTTTCTATTTCCGCAATTATAATTATTTTATTATAAATAGAAGTAAAATACATAAACGTTAATTCATATTTACCGGATAGCAATCCTATTGTGTTTGGTTAAGTCTGAACCTTTTATCAAGTAAACATTCTTCGTTGTTGTATTGTCTCGATCTTGTATCCATAGTCAATCACACAATTTATCTTGGTGTCGTATTGTCTCGATCTCGTATCCATAGACGATCACACGAAGTGTGAACCGATTATTTGTATTATCTCGACTCAGTCCATAGAAAATCACTTTCGGACAAAGGACTTATAGGTGGAAAATTTTTAGATTGAGGTATATTTGGGTACCCTCGTCTTTTCACTTCGACCTCTTGGTACCCTTCCTTGATTTTTTATCTTGGAAATGATGATGGCAATTGGATTTGAGTTTGCATTGAATGTTCCACATACATTGCAACTTTCGGGATTCCAGAAGCACTACCGCTATTGGATGCATTAAGGTTCGATCGTTATCCGTTACAATAACCCTTGGAAAAATATCGCCGTTATAAATGGACCTCAATGTCTCCAACATCCAAATGAAACTCACATTTTTCTCATGATATATTAAACCCCATGCAATCGTAAACGTGTTTTTGTCCAAAGTGTTGCAAGCAATGTTCAACAACGGCATGTTGTATTTTTTTATCTTATAAGTTGCATCTGTCAACAAAATTTGATGAAAGCATTGTGCCAATTGGATCACCAAAGGATATGCCAAGAAAATACGTACCACTTTACCATCCTTTTATTCCGTTCGCAGCGTGTAGTCATGTAACTCCGCTAGCCACTCCGATTATTGCATAATCTTTCTACCATCCCATTCCGTCCTTTTTATCGTAGTTAGGGCCCCCTTGATCATAGATAAAGAAGAAAGATTGTCGGGGTCATCCGCCTTTATCTTACTTAAGATCGCACTCGCTTTACAAATCCTCATAGACCTCACCGTATCCATTTCATGTGGTTTTAACTTCGCAACCATTACATGTCCAATAAGAGTATCCGGATCATCGTGGTTGTGAAAACCATTTGCAACTTTAGAAATTTTCCACTCTTTACCTTCCCTACCACATCGGGCTTATGAAAAGACAATCTTAAATATGCATCCAATCTTCTTTGTATGAGTTCGGTATTTCCTTCTCTTTGTCTTCCTTACATACTTGTGATTCTTTCCCTCGTGACTCTTTTTCTCCCTTCCTCGCTCACATATCATTTCAAACAAAATATTCTTCACGCAACGGTTCTGAACTACCACGCACATCTTATCTTTTTCCTTGTTGATAAGCCATTACTTTGCCTCCTTCTTACTTCCAAATGACTAAATACGCATATAAAAAAACAAACCTCATAAGCATAAGCATAAGCATAAGCATTTAACATATATTATTTCAAGAAAAGTAAAGAGTAGTCATGAGTATACCAAATCGTTTGCATAGTGGTGGGAAGTATCAGGCCTCAAATAAAATTCATCATCCACCGCTACAATAGCCTACAAACAATAACAACAAGTTAGGAAATTATAAATTACCGATTAAATACTTTAAAAAGTCTACTGCTTTTGTATGAATAAACTTGAATAATCGATAGCATTTTTATTTATCATATGCCCGATTATTAGTGAATTGGTAGAAAAACAATAATCAACTACCGATTATGAGATCTCAAGAATTCAAAAAATTCAGTTTTGGAGGAATTTGATTTTGGGGAGACAACTATAATCGGAGGTTTAAAATTTTTCATAATCTACCGATTGTGAAAGATGAAACAAACCAATAATTGAAGTTTTGAAAAATCTATATTTGGGGCGACTTTGTCGATCGTTAGTAATGTAAATTTGCCAAACTACCGATTATTAAAAATTGAAATTTTCAATTTTGGGATTTTGCAAAATCGATAGCAGTCTAAGTTCCCTATTCTACCGATTAATGATATAATATTACACAGTAATTGATAATCGATAGATATATAACCACATTGTCTACCGATTCTGGGTAGTTCATGGCATTCAATGCATGCAAAAATCAAATTCTCGTTTAAAAACTGATAGAAACGCATACAAAGTGGGTTATGAGTTTCTTAACACAATACATGTGTGTTAGATGCATTGTTAGCTTCGATCCCGGGTGATTCTCCGTTTTCTTCCATGAAAGTGTCGTCTAGGGTTTCCTCTCCACAAAAGTTTTGATCATTCAACATATACCCTAAATCGTCTTCTCTATACGGTAGTGAAGCTTCAACATTATGTTCTCCACCTTCTTCTTCATACCCGTCAATGTTTCTTGTTGATTTAAGAAAAATGGTAAACTCCCGCTTCTTCTTCTTTCTCTTCTTCTTCACTCTCTCCCACCAAAAACTAAAACCAAATAATGAGAAAAAGTTTCCTAAAACCAACTATATACACATTAACTACAGTTTATAACGTTAACTACCGATTGTATACACAAACACTACCGATTATGGAATTAACTACCGATTATGGCTCGTAGAAAAAACAAGGGAGGCAAACCAAATTAAACCAGCCGAGATTGGGGTATACCCAGATTAATTGGGGTATACCCAATAAGACAAAATAAGGTCATTTTGAAGTAAAACTTTTGAAATCATGAATTTAAGTTATGAAATTTTGTTTTTGATTGAACTCATTTGGGAAAATTTTTGATGAATTTTTTTTCTTTCGAGAATATTTTTTTCAACGGAAATGAAAGCATAACACTTCTAAAAGAGGATTGCAAAGGCGGGTATGAAATCATACTCAAATTAAAGAAGAATTCAACACTTTCGGTTTTGAAACTATCAAAAGAAATCAGGTCGACGAATGAAGAACATCCGACTAACTTTGGCGGCAAAGTGCGTGGATGAAGAACATGCCGACAACTTATGGCCGGCAAGGTCGATGAATGAAGAAAATGCGACTTTATTATTTTGACACACATGAGACCTGTTGTAATAAATGCTTCACTAGTTGGCATCTTGTTGATTTCTTACCTTTTAGGCTATCTTATAGTCGGCAAGTCGATAAAAAATACCCCGCCGACTATAGAATTTTTGACATACGAGATAAAAATGATTAGTCGACAAGGTATTAATTTCATAACCTGCCGACTAAACTATAGTAGAAGCAAGGTATAAGGATGAATATCGTCAAAGACTAAAATATATTCGACGGGGTATAAGGTTGAATCTTGTCTGACCCTAAAAAAAAGCGATTTGATGATGAAAAGTCGACATGGTATTCAACCTTATAACCTCATTGACTATATTTTAGTCGGCAAGATCGACAAAAAAACCTTGCCAACTTTTCGATCCGTTTTGATTCGTTTCGTTTTTTTTTTTTTTTTTTTGATCTCATCATGTATGGTTAGAGTTTTGAAGAAAGATTTTGAAATTTTTTGTGAATATGTTTTAGTCGGCATGGTTTTTTAGTATGGGAAATTTGGTCTTTTAACACCTTTTAGACACCCCTTAGCACACTAGTTTGGATGGGAATAAAATGGGTATACAAAAAATTAAACTACCGATTAAACTACCCCAATCTCGGCAGGAAATTAAACTACCGATTGTGGAGGGTATATTTGCCATTTAAAAAAATTGGAGATAAGGGCTAGCTTCAATTTAGGTTTGGGTGACCCTATCTTGTCTTATTAGTCGTCCCTAATTCTTTTAGGGTCGCCCCTAATGACGCAAGGAAAAAATAATTAAGAGAGAAAAAAAAGATATAATAGGTAAAAAAAAAGAGTTTTAGTAAATTGAAATAATGAAAAAGAGAATTTTTAGGGTAAAATTTCGAAAACTAGAAACAAATACTCAGTATCCGTAAGAAATCATACGGAAACTGAGTATCCGTATCAACTTCCAAACGGATACTGAGTATCCGTAAAGTGAAAAAGCACAAAAAAACTGGGTTTCCGTGCAATTTCCTTCTCTACAAGCGGGATCAGATGTGATCCACTTTTAAGTATAACTTACGGATATCTCTATACTTAAGCTACACCGAGACCATAATAGATGAATTTTCTACAAACTGGGAATAGCTAAGGGAAATGACGTACACCTAGACCATAATCGATAAATTTCCTACAAACTGGGAATAGCTAAGGGAAATTACATACCATTGTGTTTGGCCTTATAAGTTCTTTAGTAGATCTTTTTTTGTTGCATGAGGATTAGGGGTGCCAACAGGTCCGGGTCCTCCCAGGTATCACTAGACCCGGATCCAGACCCTACATATAAAGGTCCGGGTACCCAATACCCGCAGGTACCCAAAGTGTATTATCCGTTTGGACCCGTTTAGATTCGGGTCCGATCGGGTAATTACCCGTCGGGTTCTAAGTTGCTAATGGGTCAACTTTAAGACCCGTAACCGGACCCAAATCTACCGGGTCCGGTTCTGGTTCCGGGTACCCATTGACATCCCTAATTATTTATAATGTTGAGGATTTACCACGAATATTTCATTTATGGTTTTATGGGATCCTCAAGGATGGACTCAATTTATTTGATGGGGATTAGTGAAAAGTGTCCCCAAACCGACTTACTTAAATACGTCGGTTTGTTTCCAAATTTTGTAACTGTCCTTTCCGTCTGCTCTAACATCACGCTTTAATTTCTCATTCAACGAGTGTAAAAAAAAGTCAATTTCGCGTTCCTCGTCATCATCATCATCTCAAATCTAAATGACTCTTTGACCCAACCTAATTGTAAAATCTACCTAAATACCCTCGGGTTAGTGGATTGTGGAGGCGACATTTCAGTAGAGACGCAGAGAGTGGAGAACCTACAAACAACCAAAAATTCTATTGTTGATCATTTTGTGTAGATGAAGATCGAGCGGGAAGAGTCCACTATCCCTGTATCTATTTTCTGTCTTGCATGTTCTTCTTCAACAATATATATAGTTTTCTTCTGTGAGATTTGTGAGAGAAAAAAGAAATTGAGAAAGAGTATTTCACTAGATTTCAGTGATGATGGATAACCCTAAAGGCAAAAAGTTTGATTCTTTAAACCTTGCTCTAATTTTAGATTTCTTTAGTAAATTTGTTTAGTTTATTTTGCGATGCCAACTCCTATATCTTTTATTTTCAGTTAGCTTATTAGTTAGTCTTTTATTTCTTTACGTACTTAGAACTCAGTTTCTTAGTTTTACCGGTTTCATTAAATTAGTTTGCTTGTCTACCACGTCTACTTAGCTATATATAGCTTAAAACTAAACTTGTAATGACAGTTAATCAATATTACGAAGTTTGTTACATTAATTCTCAAAGGCAGAGGCTGCTCTCCCCAGATCAAAGGGCTTTATCCCTATTTTTGAGTTCTTATTCAATTTTTAATTAGCTTATATTCAGTGTAAAGGTTTAGAACCCTATCACCTGGATCAGAGCAGGTCGATTCACATTCAATTTTCACCCAATTTTTTTTTCTATACTACAATGGGTCATGATTATACAGAGAACCTTAAATCCGTAAACGAGAGCGTGACTAGTCCTGCTAAAGCAATTGATGACTTCATCAAAGCCATGGCACAACAAAAGCTTGAGGAACAAGAGAGTAACAAAACCAAGGCGGTCGATAAACGTCAGCAACGGGAGGAAGAACGAGTTGCTCGTAAGCAGGAACTCGAAGCTAACAACACAGTCCTAGCAACAGCTCTCACCACAGCAATCACATCTGCTCTCACCACGCAGCTGACTCAAACTACCACCACTATCAATACCCAACTTACTGCTTCCCTTCGTTCAGTTTTTGCTAATTATATGCCTCAAATTTGAATCAAAATCATGGTCATGGTGCCCATCCACACCCCCACCTGGTGGTCATCAAAACCCGACCATAGCCAATACAATCAATCTAAAGTTCCCTACTATTGATGGAGAAGATCCGATGGATGGATTTTTAATCTTGACAAATATTTTAGCGTGCATCAAGTTGATGATGCTCTTAGAATTACTATTGCTGCTTCTAGTCTGAAGGGTGATGCTAATGTGTGGTATCGTTGGAAGCAAACTAAGGTCACCATTGTGACATGGTTAGATTTTTCTGCTCATCTTCGTGCACGTTTTGCACCTAAAAAGTTTGTCGATGCTCGTCTGGTAATTAGTACAATTAATCAAGTAGGTACAGTAAGGGAGCACATACCTGTTTTTGAGAGGTTATTGAATTTTGTTGATTTTCCATATGATTACTTGATCAGCTGTTTTATTCGTTCTCTCAAACCTCATATCGGTAGTGTGGTTAAATTGCTTGCACCACAAACTTTGAATGAAGCCTTTATTAAGGAAATTCATCAATAGGAATCTTACACAACAGTTAATAGGTTTAATACACGCCAACCTTATTGTCCGCCTCCACTTCGAGGTGACGCATCAATCCCTACCACTCCAATCAAGAAGCTGACACTTCCTCCAGGTTATAAGAAGCTTACATGGGAAGAGATGAAAGAAAAACGTGAGAAAGGTATTTGTTTCAATTGTGATTCTCATTTTAAATCTGGTCATGTTTTCCTAACAAACCAAACTATTTGCTTTTGGAGATGCATCCTACTTCCGTTGACAATATTGTTGAAGTTGAGGATATCCCAGATGACCAACAAATTCATGAGAATCCTCCTACTCCGGAATCATCCCCATCTATTTCTTTAAACTCACTTTTAGGATCTACATTTCCTAATACAATGTGAATTACGGGATCTGCAAAAGCTAGACCACTCACAATTATTTTGGATTCCAGGTCTACACATAACTTTTTGCATCCTAGCATAGTTAAGCAATGTGGCTTTGTGGTTTCTTCTCGCTCACGATACTTTACGTGTGAGTGGGTAATGGTGGTCATCTTGAAACTAAGGGTCTTTGCACTATCCCTATCAACTTGCAAGGTACAGGTTTTTCATATTGATTTCCATCTACTAGATATTAGTGGATGCGATGCGGTCTTGGGAATTCAATGGCTACGCATGTTGGGAGAAATTATTTGGGATTTTGAAAAATTGACCATGCAGTTTAGTATTAATGGCACAGCCGTCAAATTAACTGGTAACCAATCATCCTCTGTAATGATTATGGATGTTTCTCCCATGCATCGTTTATTATCTACATAACACTCGAATTATATTGGAACTAGTTGCACTAAATACTTCTGATGCCAAACAGTCCGTGTTGTTGCCTGAAATTCAACAAATACTTTCAAATTTCGGTGATATTTTTTCTACTCCAACAACATCGCCTCGGAAAGATTACAAGATCATAAAATTTCATTATTGCCTGAATCTGGACCTATGAATGTACGCCCTTATAGATACCTGTATTCTCAAAAAAATGAAATTGAGAAGATTGTGAGTGAGCTGCAACAATATAAGTTCATAAGGCCTATGTGTGTAGACTATCTTGCTCTTAACAAGATAACCATAAAAGATCGTTACCCTATTCCGGTAGTGGATTAATTATTGGATGAATTGCATGGTAAGAAAGTCTTTACCAAGTTGGATTTACGATACGATTATCACTAGATTCGTGTACATGAAGCTGACATTCCAAAGACAGCTTTCCGTACACATGATGGCCACTACGATTTTTTGGTCATGCCTTTTGGATTATCTAATGCACCGGCAACATTTCAGAGCTTAATGAATGATATATTCATGCCTTACTTACGCCAGTTCGTGTTGGTTTTCTTTGATGATATTCTGATCTATAGTGAGCATTTTGATTCTCATCTCAAGCATCTGGAGTTGGTGTTTGAACTCTTACGTAAACACAAATTATTTGTTAAGGAATCCAAATGTACTTTTGCACAAAAGTCATTGGATACCTTGGTCACTTGATTTCTTCCGAAGGAGTATTCAATGGAACCAGAGAAGATTCAATGCATTCTTTCTTGGAATCTTCCTTCTTGAGTTTAAGAACTTAGAGGATTTTGGGCTTGTTGGATATTATCGAAAATTCCGTGAAGGATTTTGGAAAAATCGGTGGTCCTTTAACTCAG
This sequence comes from Papaver armeniacum, assembly GCA_023531295.1. Lineage (NCBI taxonomy): Eukaryota > Viridiplantae > Streptophyta > Magnoliopsida > Ranunculales > Papaveraceae > Papaver > Papaver armeniacum. The sequence goes on from JAJJWW010012939.1 coordinate 229,549, forward strand.
TTGCTTAAAGAGGATGCATTCAAATGGACTCGAGGCAAAGAATCTTTGCTTTAAATTACTTCAACAGGCCTTAACTACTACGCTTTGTTTGTTTCAGATTTCTCAAAGGAATTCTATTTGGAGTGTGACGCTTCTGGTGGCGGCATTGGTGTTGTGTTGATGCAATTTACACGTCCTATATCTTTCTATAGTAAACCTTTATCAGGTAAGAATCTTAACTTATCTGTTTTTGACAAAGAAATGCTAGCAATTGTGTCTGCAGTAAATAAATGGCGACCCTATTTGCTTGGTCGACCTGTCAAGATTTATAAAAATCATAGAAGTTTGAAATACTTCTTGGAGCAGCGTCTTTCTTCAATCGAACAACAAAAGTGGGCTTCAAAGTTATTGGGTTATGATTATGAAATCATTTATCGCAGTGGTTCAACAAACAAAGATGCAGATGCTTTGTGTCGACTTGTTAATCCATAGTTATTGGAAATTACTGCACCAATTTTCTCTGGTGTAGATGACATTATTGCAGAATGTCATAATGATCCAACTTTACGTGCATAAATTGATCAGTTGCAGCTAAATCCTAATAGTAAACGTCATTATTCTTACTTAAATGGAGTGTTGCGTTATGATGCGTGTCGTAGGTGCAATCAAATTAATTCAATATTTCCACTCAATTAAAAATAATATAATGGAAGTCAAGTTCGTTCCCACGAGGAGCAAGAGATCTTAGTTGTAAAAGTTGTCACGAAAGGGGGCTGTAAAAAACAAAAGAAAATAAACAAAACAATTAAAATCGAAAGTTGAAAGATGAAAGCAATAAGAGAGACAAGATCAAGGAATCCTTCTTCGTTACAAAACAATGAATCAAATTATGTTCTATTCTACTTGTTATTAGTCACAAATTATCACCAACCGTAGGTAAAGCAGCTAGCTCGGTGCTAAACCCCTAAATCCCTTGTATCATAGGACACGGAAGTTCTCGACTACCGGATTCTATTTACCAAGCCACCTAGAATTAGCTCAACCTAGATGTAACTTGTCTCATGCATTAAGTTTTATGAATTTCTTAGGTTGATATTAGTAGTTAGACTCTTAGCTCAAGGTCTACTTGCTAACGTTGTTTCTACACACAATTGCTCCACGGAATCCCTCCGCAAGGTCTCGTGTTTGCTACTTATGTAAAGAGTCAAGAAACGATTACTTATCTCCTAACTTCCACTAGCTTTAGATCAAATTAACAAATCAATTTAGCGTGCACTCCAAACAATCTATCAATCAATCATGAATGTCTTTAAGATCACTCCTATTAGTAAAAACAAACGATAATTATGTGAAAAACTTCAAGATAGAATTTGAAAACAAAACTCAAATCATGTTAAGAACTAGGAATTCATCCTCAATCAATAAGAAAATTAGTTACTCATGTTTTTGAAATTCACACAAATAATAATTAAAAGGAGAATTTTCAAGAGTTCACACAAATAACTAAAAAGAAAATCTTAGAAAAGCAAGCAAAAACACAAGTGTTGTGTGTGTAGAGAGGTGTAGAGATGTTGTAGAAAACTTCTCTATTTATAGGCTTCAATATTCTCCAAAACTTCTAAGGAGTAGAATCCTTTTCCTTTTGCAATTCAATATCCAAATCCAAGCTTTTCTCAACTCTTCCACCTTCTCTTTCCAAATTTGAGTCCAATTCTCCATCCAATTTCTAGCCCAAGTCTTCACACCCATGAGAGAAGTCCATAGAAAATTCTGGAATTTTTGGCTCGCCGGAAAACTGGGATTGTGGCCGGAATTTGGCCGGAATTGTCACCACCGGTCACCTGAAAATTTCTCCGTCGAGAGAATATTCGACGAAATATTCCGTCCGGTCCTCCGTTAGGACTAACGGTCAAAGTGGTCAACCGTCAGTCAACAGTTAGTCAGCGGGTCAAGGGGAGGAAAGTCAGCTTCTATTCAGCTGCTTACTGGTCTAACTGGGCTGATTCGCTGGGTCGGATCGGCTCTTCGAACTCGTTCTGGATCGGTCATCGCCGGTACCGATTTGACTCGCCGGTATAGAAAACCGGCCGAGTTCTGGTTGTTTACAGGGCATTTCCGGCTAAATTTTCAAGCCATTATCTTCACCTGTTAAGAAGCCTATCATTCATCTAATTCATTCATTGTAACTCAGGCATTCATTCCAAAATTCTCTATAATAGAAGCAGCATCAGTTTACTCAGTAGCATCACCTCCCTGCACCAAATCCTGTCAATTTCTCAGCTCACCATAAACCCAGCAGCACCAATTCATACTGCACCTTTAACACCACCGACATGACTTCACTTGTTCATCTCGCTATTCTCAAAACCAACGAAGAACAACGAAAAAGAACTTCACCATTCATCTTGTCAGTCCAGTGCAACCAACCACCATTGTTCTGGCACTTCTCTGCCAAATTCTTTGAACTCAAACCCTTTCTTCAATTCATATCAATTAACCAGCTCAATCGATTTCAACACCTCAGACCACCACACCAGTTCACTAACCCATTTCTTAACTCAATCAACTCAGCTTCATTCTGCTCCTGCTCTGTAACTCAAGCAACCCATTTTCCAACACCATCTGAGATCGCCATCAAAAACCCATTTGCTCATACATCAGCTCACAATCGACAACAACAGCTTCAATTCCTTTTTTTTTCTCTATTTCTCAGACGCGACATCAAACCCTCTCGGTCTGATTTCTTCTCTATTAGCTCTCTTGATTGATTCTCCTCTCGACTCGCAACAGCCTCTTTCTTCAAACCCTGAATCGCACCAAATATTGGCTACAACAATCAGATCGAAACCCATCTTCGATTTCCTCCAACAACAGCGGCAGGAACCCATCGATGGCAGAATCATCTCTATCTTCTCGATCTCTCACAAACCCATTCGAACCCTAGCTTGAATTCATCAATCTCATAATTTCTCACAGCGATTGTACTCGATGTCGATTCGTCTCATCACTAAAACCACGACCCATCTCTGATTTCTCCTGTGAATCTTTCCAGCGGCTTCATTCTCTGAGCTCTCGATCCCTTTCTCAGTTCTCCAACAATGACTCAACTTCATACTCCTCAAATCGTCATCTTCTTCTTCTCTATCTCGTTGAATCCATCAATTCCTTCATCAATTCCTTCCACAACTTCACAGCGCTTCTCTTCTTTTTTTCGATTTCAGCTGCAAAAAATGATTGAGAAGATAAATCTTCTCGAATTTAGGGTAGGTTATAAATGGGTCGGAATATTGGTACTCGGGTTTGGATCCGGGTTTGGTGTGGGTCAATGGGTTTGGGTTTCAACATAACCCAACCCTTTTACCAACCGATAATGACACTATGTTTCCGGATAAGGGCTACCCAATTTGGCGACCCCTTAACTTGAATCGTCCTTTCTCTAGTGCTCCTCCAAGAGAGTAGCCCTTAACCTTGGCTGTCCGTGTTTAACACTCCTCAAATTGGGTTGCCCCTTAACTTCAACTGGGCTCCATATATCAATCGCCTGAAAAATGACCTTTTGCCCTTTTTGGCTCAAATTGGGTGATTTCTTCTTCTTTTCCTCCGTGTGACTCCATAGTAGCTATAAAACTCAAAACAAGCGTAAAATACATAATTTACAAAAGAAATAGCAAAGAAAGCATAAACTACTAGATAGTAAATTAGTGTATTCTACACCTATCAAATTCCCCACACTTAGACTTTGCTAGTCCTCGAGCAAATCAAACTAAAAACTCACAACTTCAAAGCGTTCAAGCGTCCCAAGCATCCAAAGAGTTATGAGGACATAGAGTTTCGCATTCTAGTAATAAGAAGTTAGAAATACTAAAGAACATATTCTCATTCTTAAATGTTAAGTGAGAAATAACCACACCATACTGAGAGAACGCGTGTTTGAGAAACGATCAATAAGCATTTCGCCTCGACTTCTGCCTCACCAAAAAGGATTTTATGATAATTGCACTCAAAAGACGGCTTTTTATGGTTCTCACATGTGTGCGGGTAGGAATGAAGAGCGAATTCCCGCAACACTTGAATGGTGGGAAGGACAACTTCCGAAATATTTTTAAAAACCCACATCTTTTAATATTTTGAAAAACCATTTTTCTCGACGATCTCTAAGAAAGAAATCAACCATTATTATCGAGGATGAGATTACTTACTCACCTTCACATCCGATCGCCAATTATGATAACACCACTCTCACGGCATCCAATAGAAACGTCTTCCGCTCCTCGTCTTTATCTTCTTCGTCTTCGGTTTCAACTATTGATGATAAACCCTTGAATTTCATAAATCCTTAACAATTTGTAACTCTTTTACCTTAAAATCCTTGTCGCTTGAAACTACCTTATAGATTTTCCTTCCCCACGGCTTATTAACAAAACAAATATTTCTCTTGTTTTTTTTTTTTTTTTTTTTTTTTTTTTTTTTCACACAAGAGAAATTAAATACAAAAATAAACCATGGCCGTGGGAGAAATATTTTATCGCTTGATTCTTCACAACTTGTATCGTCTTGAAATCATAAACTTCAAAAATTCTCACCTTTTAATTTTCTTCGCTCTCATGAATAAGTCTTCATACTTGAATATAAAATTACCTCATTGTATTGTAAGTCTTCAACATATATGTGAAATCCGCTCTTTTGTATGTTGCTTTTACTTGTATTTGAAATTTGCTCTTTTTCTCGTTTGCCATTGCTTGTAAACCTTAAACTTTTCCAACTTTCCTTGTAGATTTTGATGTCGCTCCTTGTTGATGATGAATGTGTTTCTATGGATCCGTTGTTGTCGCGAGAGAGAATGGTGCTAACTACAAATCGAACTACAAGAAGGTGGCTTTCATCTATAGACGTCACCCTTATGATTGATAAAATTAGCACTCAAGAGATCAAAGAGTAGTGCTTCTATTGGTGGGAGGTTGGGTAGCTCACCATTCTACCCGGAATTAACTTACGGTGACACACACTCAAAAGAAGCTCTTTAGTAGATGGGAAAATTTCTGGTCGGTGCCTCACATGATATGAATACGGGTAGTCTCCACTAATGATTGATCAAAGCAACTCTAATAACGCATTTCTCCCCGCACCAAATTCGCATCATAGGCATGATTAAATCCATTATTTAACACTCAAACAAGCAAGAAATCCGAATGTAGTTCTCTAACATTTCCAAGTTCAATTATGTCGGTCAAAATCTCTATGTAAACATACCTAGAAGTATGCTAGTGACTCTAAAATCTTTAAAGTTGGAATTTTTTAAGTAAAACTTTTTTTTTTTTTTTTTTTTAAAATTTTTTAATTTTTTTGTAATTTTTGTTTTAAAAACATGCTTAACCACTCCCCCACACTTAAACCTTACATTGTCCTCAATGTAATTGAATCCTCCTAGTAAAATCAAGGTGGGAAATTTTAACATGATAAGAAACAAAAAAGAAATAACAAAAAGCAAAAAGAATAAGAAATACAAAACCGATGGGTTGCCTCCCATTAAGCGCTTGTTTTAAAGTCGACGGCCCGACTTGGCTCTTGCGGCACATTACTCCTCCAGAGGGAGTGCATCTCCAAATGAAAGTTCATCCAAATTCACATAAGCGATGTTCTCATAGTATGGCTTCAACCTATGGCCGTTGACTTTGGAAACCGAATTGTCTCGAAGACTAGTAATTTCAATCGCACCATGAGGAAAAACATTAGTAACAACATATGGTCCAATCCAACGGGACCTTAACTTTCCAGGAAATAATTTAAGGCGAGAATGATATAAAAGGACTTTTTGTCCCACGATGAAGCTTTACGAGAAATCATCTTGTCATGAAAAAGCTTGGTCTTTTCCTTGTAAATCCGGGCACTCTCGTAAGCATCATTACGTATCTCCTCTAACTCATGTAGTTGTAACTTCCTTTGTTTCCCCGCTTCATCATACTCCATGTTGAATTTCTTTATCGCCCAATAAGCCTTATGTTCAAGTTCAACCGGAAGATGACAAGCCTTACCATAAACCAACCTATATGGAGACATACCAATCGGTGTCTTATACGCCGTTCTATACGCCCAAAGTGCATCGTTGAGCTTAAAGCTCCAATCTTTCCTCGTGGTATTCACCGTTTTCTCAAGAATGGACTTGATCTCACGATTTGAAATTTCCGCTTTTCCACTAGTTTGTGGATGATAAGGCGTACCAATTTTGTGTGTTATGTTGTACTTCTTGAGGAGAGTGTGGAAAGCCTTCTTGAAATGTGAGCCTCCATCACTTATCACCACTCTTGGTGTTCCATGCCTATTGAAAATATTTTCCCTTACAAAATCACAAACAACTTGAGAGTCATTAGTCTTGGTGGCTCTAGCTTCCACCCATTTCGAAACATAATCAACGGCAAGAAGTATATAAAAATTCCCATTCGAATTGACAAAGGGCCCATAAAATCAATACCCCACACATCAAAAATCTCAACGGTGAGAATTGGTGTGAGTGGCATTTGATTTCGAGCACCTAGATTGCCCGTTCGTTGACATCTATCACACGATTTACAAAAAACATATGAATCTTCAAACAAGGTGGGCCAATAAAATCCACTCTCGAGAACTTTGAGAGCGGTGCGTTTTAGAACCAAAGTGGCCACCACAAGCAAAAGTGTGGCAAAAGGAGATAATGGATTGAAATTCGGAATTAGGCACGCACCTTCGCATTATTTGATCAACGCCATATTTCCATAAGTATGGTTCATCCCACACATATTGCTTAGCTACCTTCTTAAGTTTCATCTTTTGGAAATTAGACATTGTACTAGGTACTTTCCGTGTCACCAAGTAATTCACGCTATCCGCATACCAAGGAGTTGATTCTTCCATGGAGAAGAGTTGTTCGTCAGGAAGCGGTCATGTAATGGAAGTTCCTCTTGAGACATAACAAGCCTACTAAGATGATCCGCAACGGTATTCTCCACACCCCTCTTATCACGAATTTCTATGTCGAATTCTTGTAACAATAAGATCCACCGAATTAATCTTGGCTTAGCTTCTTTCTTCTTTATTAAGTGTCTTAGTGCGGCATGATCGGAATACACAATAACCTTTGTACCCACCAAGTATGATCGAAATTTTTCCAACGCAAAAACTATAGCCAATAACTCCTTTTCCGTGGTAGAATAATTGATTTGTGCATCATTAAGGGTCCTAGATGCATAATAGATAACATGGGACAACTTGTCCACCCTTTGACCCAAACGGCTCCAACCGCATAATCACTAGCATCACACATTAATTCAAATGGAAGATTCCAATCCAGGTGATTTGATAATTGGCGCACTTGTCAACATCTCCTTTAATTTGTCAAAAGCATCCTTGCATTCCTTGTTGAAGTCGAAAGGTACCTCCTTTTGTAATAACTTGCACATCGGCATGGAGATTTTGGAGAAATCCTTGATAAACCGCCTATAGAAACCGCATGGCCAAGAAAAGAACGAATTTCCCTCACCGAAGTGGGATATTGTAAGTTTCTTATTAAATCTATCTTTGACTTGTCCACTTCGAGCCCTCGAGAGGACACAATGTGACCAAGTACTATGCCGTGGTTTACCATAAAGTGACATTTCTCCCAATTAAGGACAAGGTTTGTGTCTATGCATCGTTTAAGAACTAGTTCAAGGTTATTTAAACAACCATCAAAAGAATTGCCATAAACACTAAAGTCATCCATAAATACCTCGATGATGCGCTCCACATAATCCGAGAATATACTCACCATGCATCTTTGAAAAGTAGCCGGCGCATTGCAAAGGCCGAACGCATCCGTCTATATGCAAACGTTCCAAACGGACAAGTGAAAGTGGTCTTCTCTTGGTCCTCCGGTGCAATAACAATTTGATTGTATCCCGAATAACCATCCAAGAAGCAATAATAAGAATGCCCCGCTAACCGCTCCAACATTTGATCAATGAAAGGCAAAGGAAAGTGATCCTTTCGGGTTGCGGAATTAAGCTTTCTATAATCAATGCACACTCTCCAACTGGTTTGAACTCTTGTAGGAACAAGTTCATCGTCTTGATTTCGAACAACCGTGATTCCGGATTTCTTTGGGACCACTTGTACCGGACTTACCCACTTGCTATCGGAAATTGGGTAGATTACCCCCACACTTAGCAATTTGAGTATCTCTTGTTTCACAACCTCCATCATGGGAGGATTTAGCCGACGTTGAGCATCACGTACCGGCTTCACGTTCTCTTCCATTAGAATCCTATGCATGCACATGGAAGGACTAATGCCCTTGATATCCGCAATTGTCCACCCAATAGCCGTTTTGTGCTCTCTCAAGACTCTAAGCAAACGGTCTTCTTGTACCGGTGTAAGGTTCTTAGAAATAATCACCGGAAGCTCATCTCCATCTCCCAAGAAAGCATACTTCAAATGGTCCGGAAGTGGCTTTAATTCGAGCTTGGGCGCCTTCACAATAGATGGTACAAGTACTTCATCATTCACGGGTAAATAAATATATGAAACATTACCCTTTTTAGCTTCTTGCAATGTCGCCAAAGCACCACACATCTCCACCAATTCCTTGGAGATTTCAACCTCCAAGTTAGACAAGCCATGGACATCCAATTCAATGCTCTTTTGCAACACCACATCAAGTTCATCCTCTTGGTTCAATTCCACCATTTGTTGCGCTAATGAATCAACCACATCAATGGAGTAAACGGAATGCACATCACTTGGGTAGCGCATGGCTTCAAATATATTAAAGTGTATTATCTCCTTGTCGAATTCCATAGTGAGTGTACCCTTATCAACATCAATCTTCGTCTTTGTGGTTTTCATGAATGGCCTCCCAAGAAGTAAAGAAGTAGATGCTCGGTTCTCATTATTGTCCATATCCACCACGAAGAAATCCACCGGAAAAATAAGCTCATTTACTTGCACTAGCACGTCTTCTACAAGCCCCTTTGGATATATGTTAGACTTGTTTGCCAATTGGATAATAACTCTCGTCTCTTTCAAAGGTCCAAGATTCAAGGAGTCATATATTTCGGCCGACATCACACTAATGGAAGCACCCAAGTCAAGTAAAGCATGTTCAAACCTTTGCTTACCAATAGTAATTGGCACCGTGAAACCACCGGGATCCGTGCACTTTGTAGGCATCTTCTTCAATAGCATAGCCGACGCACTCTCACCAACTTTAGTAATTTCATTATCAAGTAACCTATCCTTCTTTGTGCATAATTCCTTCATGAACTTCGCATACCGTGGCATCGTCTTGATAGCCTCAATGAATGGAATGTTGATTTCAATCTTCTTGAAGATATCCATAAGTGCCTTGTCTTGAGCCTCTTTCTTGGATTTAGCAAAACGACTAGGAAAAGGAGGTGGAGTAGTGAAAGTAGGAACCGGTTCCTTGGATTGGTCATTTGGTGTGGAGTTCTCCTTTGGTGCGGTTTCCTCCTTATCTTTGACTACCTCTTCAATAGCTTCTTCATGATGACTTGGACCATCCACTTGTCTTCCACTCCTTAAAGTAACCGCATTAACATTCTCTCTTGGATTCACAAATGGTTGTGAAGGAAGTTTTGTGGATGCTTGAGATTTCAATAAATTCACATCGGTCGCCAATTGTCCCATTTGAGTTTGTAAGTCCTTGATGGCCGAATCGGTCTTTTGTTGGATTTGTTGGCTTTGTTGGAACATAGAAGTAAGACCTTGCATACCTTGCATTAACGCATTGAGCTTGTCATCATTCAAAGAATCACGCTCCTTGACTTGTTGTGGTTGGAATTGTTGAGAACCACCTTGTTGTTGAGGTTGAAAGCGTGATTGTTGAAAACTACCTTGTTGCGCATATGGATTAGGAGCCGCCGCTTGCTTGTTTGCATAACTAAAGTTGGGATGATCCTTCCAACCGGGATTATAGGTATTGGAGTATGGATCGTACCTTGGCCTTTGATTCGGATATAAAGCATTCACTTGTTCGGTCTCACCATCCGAATAATTACCGCGGCCATCATTTGCATCATAATCTCCATGTTACTCATTCTTTGATCAAGATGTGATGAAGAATCACTAACTTCATGCACTCGCCTAACCATTGGTTCATCTCTTGTGTAGAATTGTTGCGAGTTTGCCGCCATACTTTCAATCAACTCTCTAGCTTCGGTCAAAGTCTTGTTCATTAGTGCACCACCACCCAAGGCGTAAAGAAGAGACCTATCACTTGAGTGGAGAGCTTCATAGAAGTATTGGAGTATCATAACGTCACTAAATTGATGGTGTGGACAGCTTGCCACCAACCTCTTGTATCGCTCCCAACATTCATACAATGATTCTCCCACTTGTTGTTTCAATCCACAAATCTCCTTGCGAATTTGAGTAGCTTTGGATGCGGGAAAATATCTCTCGAGGAAAATTTTCTTCATCCCATTCCATGTTGTGATACTTCAGGAAGGCAAATAATATAACCATTCCTTAGCATTGCCCGCCAAAGAAAACGGGAAAGCTTTCAACATTGCTCCATCCGCATTAGTTTCGGTGGAAGCATGGCCATAACTATGGCATAGAAGTCCATAAGATGTTTGTTTGGGTCCTCATTCACCATGCCATGAAACTTTGGTAACTCTCTAATCAACCCCGGCTTGATCTCGAAGGTTGAATTAGTTTGGATACACCATTGTTGTGTATCAAGCTTGTGAGAAGCTAGGTTCTTTAGTGTACGATCAGCCATTGTTTCTTCCTCTTTGTCCGAATCACTTGATGAAGAAGGAGAAAGTGGAGTGTTAATCGCACGAATGAAATCCTTTAGTTGAGTGCCGGATCGAAGACGTATTGGACTCGGTCTACCCCTTTAAGCATTCACCAAAGGTATAACACCCGAAACAAGATTCTCAAAAACTAAGTTAGATACGGTAAAGAATCTAACAAAGCAAGAATAAAGCAAAAGAAAAATAAAAACAACTAAAAATCGCCCGTTGCTCCCCGGACACGGCGCCAAATTTGATGCGTGTCGTAGGTGCAATCAAATTAATTCAATATTTCCACTCAATTAAAAATAATATAATGGAAGTCAAGTTCGTTCCCACGAGGAGCAAGAGATCTTAGTTGTAAAAGTTGTCACGAAAGGGGGGTGTAAAAAAAAAACAAAAGAAAATAAAAAAAACAATTAAAATCGAAAGTTGAAAGATGAAAGCAATAAGAGAGACAAGATCAAGGAATCCTTCTTCGTTACAAAACAATGAATCAAATTATGTTCTATTCTACTTGTTATTAGTCACAAATTATCACCAACCGTAGGTAAAGCAGCTAGCTCAGTGCTAAACCCCTAAATCCCTTGTATCACCGGACACGGAAGTTCTCGACTACCGGATTCTATTTACCAAGCCACCTAGAATTAGCTCAACCTAGATGTAACTTGTCTCATGCATTAAGTTTTATGAATTTCTTAGGTTGATATTAGTAGTTAGACTCTTAGCTCAAGGTCTACTTGCTAACGTTGTTTCTACACACAATTGCTCCACGGAATCCCTCCGCAAGGTCTCGTGTTTGCTACTTATGTAAAGAGTCAAGAAACGATTACTTATCTCCTAACTTCCACTAGCTTTAGATCAAATTAACAAATCAATTTAGCGTGCACTCCAAACAATCTATCAATCAATCATGAATGTCTTTAAGATCACTCCTATTAGTAAAAACAAACGATAATTATGTGAAAAACTTCAAGATAGAATTTGAAAACAAAACTCAAATCATGTTAAGAACTAGGAATTCATCCTCAATCAATAAGAAAATTAGTTACTCATGTTTTTGAAATTCACACAAATAATAATTAAAAGGAGAATTTTCAAGAGTTCACACAAATAACTAAAAAGAAAAATCTTAGAAAAGCAAGCAAAAACACAAGTGTTGTGTGTGTAGAGAGGTGTAGAGATGTTGTAGAAAACTTCTCTATTTATAGGCTTCAATATTCTCCAAAACTTCTAAGGAGTAGAATCCTTTTCCTTTTGCAATTCAATTTCCAAATCCAAGCTTTTCTCAACTCTTCCACCTTCTCTTTCCAAATTTGAGTCCAATTCTCCATCCAATTTCTAGCCCAAGTCTTCACACCCATGAGAGAAGTCCATAGAAAATTTCGGGAATTTTTGGCTCGCCGGAAAACCGGGATTGGGGGTAGAATTTGGCCGGAATTGTCGCCACCGGCCACTGAAATTTTCCGTCGAGAGAATATTCGACGGAATATTCCGTCCGGTCCTCGTTAGGACTAACGGTCAAAGTGGTCAACCGTCGGTCAACTGTTAGTCACGGGTCAAGGGGAGGAAAGTCGGCCTTCTATTCACCAAGCATTGGTCTAACTGGTGATTATTGGGTCGGATCGGCTCTTGAACTCGTTCGGATCTGGTCATCAGTCTGCATCGATTTGACTCACGGTATAGAAACTAGTAGAGTTCGGGTTGTTCTAGGGGCATTTAGGCTAAATTTTCAAGCCATTATCTTCACCCGTTAAGAAGCCTATCATTCATCTAATTCATTCATTGTAACTCGTGCATTCATTCCAAAATTCTCTATAATAGAAGAAGCGACATCGGTTACTCAAGTTAGCATCACCTCCCGCACCAAATCCTCGTGAATTTCTCGGCTCACCATAAACCCAAGAAGACCAATTCATACCGCACCTTTAACACCAATTGACAGCGACTTCACTTGTTCATCTGCTATTCTCAAAACCAACAAAGAACAAAGAAAAGAACTTCACCATTCATCTTGTCACCCAAAGGTAACCAACCACCATTGTTTGGCACTTCTGCCAAATTCTTTGAACTCAAACCCTTTCTTCAATTCATATCAATTAACTAAAACTCAATCGATTTCAACACCTCGACCACCACACCGGTTCACTAACCCATTTCTTAACTCAATCAACTCGCTTCATTCTCGCTTCCCGCTCTCAGTAACTCAAGCAACCCATTTTCCAACACCATCTCGAGATCGCCATCAAAAACCCATTTGCTCATACATCACTCACAATCGACAAAGAACCAGACTTCAATTCCTTTTTTTTCTCTATTTCTCAGACGCGACATCAAACCCTCTCGGTATGATTTCTTCTCTATTAGCTCTCTTGATTCAGTTCTCCTCTCTGACTGCAACAGCCTCTTTCTTCAAACCCTGAATCGCACCAAATGTTGGCTACAACAATCAGATCGAAACCCATCTTCGATTTCCTCCAACAACAGCGGCAGGAACCCATCGATGGCAGAATCATCTCTATCTTCTCGATCTCTCATAAACCCATTCGAACCCTAGCTTGAATTCATCAATCTCATAATTTCTCACAGCGATTGTACTCGATGTCGATTCGTCTCATCACTAAAACCACGACCCATCTCTGATTTCTCCCTGTGAATCTTTCCAGCCAAGCTTCATTCTCTCGAGCTCTCGATCCCTTTCTCGGTTCTCCAACAGCGACTCAACTTCATACTCCTCAAATCGTCATCTTCTTCTTCTCTATCTCGTTGAATCCATCAATTCCTTCATCAATTCCTTCCACAACTTTCACGCTTCTCTTCTTTTTTCGATTTCAAATTTACCAAAAAATGATTGAGAAGATAAATCTTCTCGAATTTAGGGTAGGTTATAAATGGGTGGAATATTGGTACTCGGGTTTGGATCCGGGTTCGGGTGTGGGTCAATGGGTTTGGGTTTCAACATAACCCAACCCTTTTACCAACCGATAACAACACTATGTTGACGGATAAGGGCTACCCGGTTTGGTGACCCCTTAACTTGAACTGTCCTTTCTCTAGTGCTCCTCCAAGAGAGTAGCCCTTAACCTTGGTGGTCTGTGTTTAACACTCCTCAAATTGGGTTGCCCCTTAACTTCAACTGGCTCCATATATCAATCGCTTTGAAAAATGACCTTTTTGCCCTTTTTGGCTCAAATTGGGTGATTTCTTCTTCTTTTCCTCCGTGTGACTCCATAGTAGCTATAAAACTCAAAACAAGCGTAAAATACATAATTTACAAAAGAAATAGCAAAGAAAGCATAAACTACTAGATAGTAAATTAGGTGTATTCTACACCTATCACGTTATAAGGGAAGATTGTGGTTGTTTATTATCCAGAATGGTGTAAAAAACTTCGTCATGATTTTCATTCTACACCATTGGGTGGTCACTCTGGTTATTTGAGAACTTTCATGCGACTGCAATACAATTTTCACTGGTCTGACATGAAGCAATCAATTAAGGAATTTATTCGCACCGTGAGGTTTGTCAACGTAATAAAACTGAAGTTGTGGCTCCTCCTGGCCTTTTAAGTCCACTGCCAATTCCTTCAGACGTTTGGATTGACATCTCGATGGACTTCATAGACGGGTTTCTACCTTCTCATGGTAAGAGTTCCATCTTAGTAATTGTTGATCGTCTAACAAAATATGCACAATTTGTTGCATTGTCTCATCCTTATTCTGCAAGTACAATAACCGATCTATTTGTGCGTGAAGTAGTCCGACTTCATGGTATGCCAAAGACAATTACAGGTGACAAAGATCCTGTATTTATGAGAAATTTCTAGGAAGCCTACTTTACAATGCAAGATACCTGCAAGATTTCGGCTTATCATCCTCAAAGTGATGGTCAAACAGAAGTTACGAATCATACATTGGAATATTATCTTCGATGTTTTGCAGGAATGAAACCAAAGGATTGGTTCAAATGTTTAGATTGGGTTGAATGGTGGTATAACACCAGCTACCACTGCTATTAAGATGACACCATATGAAGCTCTTTACAAGCGTCCTCCACCAAAAATTTCGACTTATTTACCTGAGTCAACTCCTGTGAATGATATGGATTTGAACTTATGTGCCAGAGATCACACACTCAAGCTACTTAAGTCTCATTTATCTGATGCACGAGATCGAATGAAGAAATACGCTGATTCTCATAGAACTCAAAGACAGTTTGCAGTTAATGATTTTGTTTATCTCCGTCTACAACCTTACCGACATATAATTGTTTCTAATCAGTCCCTTTCAAAGCTCTCACCTCGTTTTTATGGCCCTTTTAAAGTTCTTGAATAAATTGGAACTGTGGCATATAAACTAGACCTGCCTAACACTAGTAGAATACATCCTGTATTCCATGTTTCCCAGTTAAAACTGAAGTTAGGCTCTACTGCTGCTATGAAACTACATTGCCTACCATTTTTGACTATGACAAGTGGGAGTCCGAAGAAATATTAGATAGACAGATGTATAAGAAGGGAAACCGAGCTACTACAAAATGGTTGATCAAGTGGAAAGGTTACTCTAAAGATGATGCAACTTGGGAAGATGCTTATGATTTCGTTGCACGCTTTCCACAACTTTCAGGCGGTGTGGGATGTTGCGATGCCAACTCCTATTTTTTTTATTTTCAGTTAGCTTATTAGTTAGTCTTTTATTTCTTTACGTACTTAGAACTCAGTTTCCTAGTTTTACAGGTTTACTTTAATTAGTTTGATTGTCTACCACGTCTACTCATCTATATATAGCTTAAAACTAAACTTGTAAGGGCAGTTAATCAATATTACGAAGTTTGTTACATTAATTCTCAAAGGTAGAGGCTGCTCACCCCAGATCAAAGGGCTTTATCCCTGTTTTTGAGTTCTTATTCAATTTTTAATTAGCTTATATTCAGTGTAAAGGTTTAGAACCCTAACAGTTTATGCTGTTTATGATTTATTGCATTTTTGTGTTATAGAAATCGTTTGAACAGATGCGTATTAAAATGGTGCGAATCGAAATGTTTTCCCTGTAATTGTATGTTGAATTTTTTGTATTTCCTTTGGTTTTTTCTTGATTTTGTGAAACCCTAAGTATAAAATTGTTTAAATGAATTTCATTGAAAATACTTGTTGTCTTTAGCACAGATTCTAAAATAATTAGTTCTTTTGAAGTTGATTCCATTGTTTTGTCTGTAGCTTAATAATTACAATATATTGAAGCTTGATTTCATGTGCTTTTCGTTTACATGAACTTAATAAAGTACCCCTATCGTGATATAAAGGTTCATGTAAAAAAAATGGCTTGTTCTTTGGCCTTTTTTTTTTTAGAATTTCCAAGGTTAGATGTTGATCAAATGAGCCTTTTTGCTCTGTATAAGATGCTTCATAATAAGTTGTTACTCGAAAATAATGAAAAAATGGATTTAATTTGGATGTAAGTTTGTCTGATGATAGAGATTTTTCCGAAATGTGAAATGATTCAAACACTGATGATGAAGGCTGGGTAAATCTGACCGCGGATATAGCACCTACTGGTGATAACTTAGCTTCAGCATCCGGTGTGACTTCCATTACTACCATCAGGAAAAGTACTAGGCTAATGAGTAAGTTACGAGACAAAGTGAAAGCTGATCTGAATATGACATGTGCTAGGAGACTCGTTATTGATCTAGATGAAGAAGCGGAATGAATGAATACCCAAGCAAGTGTGGCGATAATATTCTAGTGGAGCTTGACATAGTGGTAAGGCGAAAGCGATTATGGTTGCGAGTGGTGAGGATCTTAATTAGTGTAGTGGTGATCGCAGCTAATGTTGTCGAAGAAGCTTTTCAAGACTTTAACGTTCACTAACTAATGTAGAGCCCGATTAATGTCATCCTATTGATAATCCAGAGTTGGATAAAGAGTTCATGAGTGATGAAGAAGACAATGACAATGAATTTATGCAATGTCTGTAGAATTTCAAGGAGTCCATTCATGTTTACGATGATGAAGTTGTAACTCTGAAGGACAACTTGGTGATTTATGCTGCAGGTAAATTTTGCGACTTACATTTGCTAAGTTTAATAACCTCTTTTGCATTTCTCTGAATCGTAACATGATTAGATCCAGATATGATTAGTAATCATTTCATGTTGCGAGGTAACAATTAGTTGGATAATAAAGTTGTCGGTAAGGACAATCAAAATGATAAGTTGCCAAAGCTAAAATTTGTGAACAATTGTTTCCTTTCTCAGACTGACTATGATGGTGACAAACCTGAGAACAATTTTGAAGGTATAGTTTACATTTGTTTACATTTGCAACTGTTACTTTTTTTCCAGTATAAACTTTGTGAATACTAATGAGATAAGTAATTTATTTTGATCGTTATGAAGATTTGTTGTTGTCAGATGATGAAGGTAAAGCTTCAGAATGATCGTCGTTTTGCTGTTTATGCTTTTGTCTATTTATAGTCATAGTCAGTTGTTTCTTTTGAAGTTAAAATTACTGACTTACATTTTTGTTTGCATGTGTACAAGGAAATGGGATTAAGGATGGCAGTCAAGTTAATGGTCCCGGTTGCAACCTCGGACCTAGTTTGTATGAGCAAATGTATGCTGAAGAACTTCAAAATGCCGAGGAATAGGAGTTGTTTTCTGATGATGATAAAGTTCCAGAGACCCTAGATCTGCATATGATAGAAGTTGGGTAAGAATTTGTTGACAAACATGCCTTCAAGAGACATCTTAGATGGTTCTGTGTGAAGAATGGTTTTCATTTTAAGCTTAAGAAGAGTGACCACATAAGGATCAGGGTTGTTTGCAGATTCGAACCTGAGTATAAATGTCCATTTGTTGTATATGCCCGACAGCTCCCAAATGAGAAGACTTATACAGTTAGGGGTATTAACATGAACCACAATTGTGTTGGTGATCCTTATGGAAGAAAACGGTCAGCTGGTCCCAATTTTGTTGCTGAGCATGTTATAGAGAAGATGAAGACATCTCATGGTGATGCCGTTCCAAAGGTGGCTGAAAATAGCTCACGAATTTGAGATGGCTTACAACACAATCATTCCATACAATGTTGCATGGAAAACAAGGAACAAAGTTTTAGAGAAGTTGCATGAGAACTATGAAGAAAGCTACAAGCAGGTTCCTAGTTTTTGTGAGATGGTTGGAAGAAAAAATGAAGGTTCTATTGCTAAGTATACATTTGGGATTGTGGATAATCATGCCTTTGAGTCCATGACAATTTCTTTTGCTGCACCCATGAGAGGGTTTATTAATTCCTGCAGACCCATGATAGACTTAGATGCATGTCACTTGAATGGTAAATTTGGGGGTGCATTACTAGCCGCCACTGCTCTCGATGGTCAAAATGGGTTAGTCCCTTTGGGGATAATGGTTTGCAGGAATGAGTGTTTTGAGAATTGACTCATATTCCTTAAACATCTTGCTCCGACGATCTCCAGACATCCCATGACTTTGAATTTCATCTCTCGGAGAAGAAGGGTTTGCTTGAAGGCGTACATGATTATTTAAAGGGATGTCCTCATAGATTCTGCAAAAGGTTCTCTCATCTCTTAATTTTTTTTATATATATTTTTTATTATTTTGATATTTGTTTACTGACATTTTCATTGTTTTATTTTGTCTCGTAGGCATACGCTGAAAAACTTTAAAACACATTTTAGAGGGTCTAATTTGCATAGTATTGTATGGAACGCTGCTAAAGCCTACAAAGTCATGCATTTCAAGGTAATGACTGAAATATCAAATATGGTAATTTATTTAAGTTAATGAATGTGATTGTAATGAACCATGATGTATTAACTATAGTGAATTCATCTTTTATGATTGTTAGGAACACATGAATGAACTCTTGACTGAAAATGTTGATGCTGTAAACTATTTGATGGGGGAAGACCCTAGTAGTTGTTCTAGGGAATTTTTTGACTTAAAGAGTTGTTGTGAGCATTCAACAACAATTTTTCTGAATCATTCAACAACATGATCAAAAATTTGCGAGACAAACCAATCACAAAATTGGGAGTGATGTATGGTCAGTTGGTGATGGGAATGTGGCATAAGAGAAAGCATGATAGTGCAGAGTAGGAGGATGATGCTCTTGTTCCATCAGCCAACAAACTGTTAGCAAAGATGATGAAGTTAACAAACACTTTTAAGGTTCAGCCATCTGTGGTTGGAAAACTTTATGAGGTTACTAGTGTACGCAAGAAGGTCATGATTGTCAATCTTCATGAAAAAGCCTGCAATTGCATTCAATGGCAGGTAGGGAGGTTTCCTTGTCAAAGACGTTGTGTGTGTTTTGAAGGGTATGAGGCCAAATGGAATGAGTAAGTGGTTTTTCTAATATTTCCAATTAATTGAGCAGGAATTTCAGTTAAAGTCGTAGGTTTTGATGAATATTTTTTTTGTAGATGTTGTAGCAAGTTTTACACTGTCCGGTATTATAAATCCACATATGCACATGAATTTGCACCTTTAGAAGATAGAGAAGACGGGGTATGTTACAACTTTATCAATTTTTTGATTGCGTGGCCTTTATTGATTGCTGTAAAAGCAGTTGGACTACTAAATATATCTTTCTCTTTTGGGTTCTTATTTTCATAAGATTTTTAACAACATTGCAACTTTTTGCTGCAGCTTGAAGACACGGAGATAACAGTTGAGCTTCCAATACTGATGAGGAAACCAGGAAGACCCAAAGTCAATAGGAGGAGGGCACATGATGAACCACATAATGAAAGGAAAGCTAGGTCATTGTCTAAATGCAAGAAAAGTGGACACAATTCTAGAAGTTGGATGCAATCCCAGAGGAAAAAGGACAAGAACTGAGGTAGATGGTGAAAACTTCGCTGCAACAAACCTATATGCAGGCCAAACCAGTAGCATAAGGAAGAGAGGAAGACCAATAAAGGCCAGTTCGTTTACTGCCTCTTCTCAGTTCACTACTTCAAGTGTTGTGGCAACTAGTGGTGTACCAATAGCGTCCCACTTCACTGCTTCAACATCTGGTGGTTCTGGTAAGAAGCGAATGAAAGGAAATAGAAAAGGTTTTTTTTTTCCTCAAAATCTCACTCAATCTTTTGATGGTCCCGGAAGTGCTAGAAATTTTTTTTAAGCGGTTTTTCATAGTGGAGGAGCCAAAGTCAAAGAAGCAGAAGAAGTAAATGGAGTTGGGTTTTACTAGCTTTTCTGTTTTCTCAACTTATTGATTTAGTTATGTCAGAAATTTTTAGGATGCTTACTATGGTTGTTTTTATTTTTTAGGTTTTCTTAGTGCTGTTGAATCTGGAAGACTTATTTTAGGTTGTAGTAGACTTATTATGGGATTCAGTTGAATGTGCAAGATTTGTTTATTTGTTGTGGTAATTGAATTATTATCCCTACTTTTGATGGTCTATACAAATATCATTATCACATAATAATTATGTCCCTCTTTATCTATAAGCCCATCGGGGGCCCATGAACAATTTATGGACTTCCAAATATACCCCATTTTTTTAACCTTTATACCTTATTGACTTCAGCTTCTTCTTATCTTCTTTATTTCTCATCCGGAGAAAAACGATCGAGCTCACCACCATCTTTATCTCCGTCGCCACCACCATTTTCATATCCGTCGCCACCAAAACGCAACCAACACCAGCACCACAATCATCTCAATCGTCATCATCACCATATTTAACCTTTCTCACTTCCTGTAACTCGGAAAAATGATATCTTGATATAATTGGGTTGATATCAAGATCCAGATCGCATCATTTCTAGTATGTTAATAATTGATTCAGGTAGTGAGATATGATGATTTGATTTTTAGGTTTCGTTTGGGTAATTTCAAAGATATTTGAGTGATGATGGATTTTTGGTAATTTTAGATTCAAACTTATTCGTATTTGGGGATTTCTTTGCATGAAATGAATTGATTGTCGAAGGTGTTGCTGACCTGTAACTCCGAGATGCGTGAGAAAGTGAAAAAGGTTCTGAGATCTTGATTTAAAGAAAAGAAGACAGGGGATCAGACTTATTGGTGGTCTAAATCGATGTCTCAATTGGGGATAATTGAATCGGGGGTCTTCAATCAAAAATAAATGCAGTAACAATCAAGATTTGTTGGGGATAAATTGCATGGACTGAAATTGGGTATAACCCATTTGTTGATGAAGACGAACCGATCTCAATTGCACTCTAGCAGCTCGCAACTCTGTCCACTGCATTGGTGGTACACCACTGACAACATCAATACGTGAAGAAGATGGAGAAAGGTTTCCAATGGTTGTGTATGCATGGGGCGTAGTTGGCAGTTCCTATAAACTCATTTGAGGTGTTGTAACGATATTAGTGAGGTTGAATGGGATTGAGATTGTTTTGGAGATTTCATGCTAGTTGTGGAGATTTCTACTGTTATTGATCCCATTTATGGATCAACTCTTGTTGTTGACCCAATTTTTTATGGGATCAACTACTGTTGTTGATCCTATTTATGGATCAACTCTTATTGTTGACCCATTTTTTTATTGGATCAACTACTGTTGTTGATCCGAACTCTTGAATTTGTGGTGCAATAGTAGCATGACTGACTACATGTCAGATGATGCGTGTTCGACTCACGCCAAGTTCACTCCATTCGCATGGATCAACTTTCATTGTTGATCCAATTTAGTGGATCAACTACCATTGTTGATCCCTTAAATTGGATCAACTTCTAATGTTGATCCCTTTTTTTGGATCAACTACCAGACCAGACAAAATTGTTCATCCAACGGTCGTGATAGTTTCAACATTTTACAACTGTGGGATCTTCGGTTCGGTTAACAGTTTGACCTACAAAACTGACGGGACTGAACTGGATAAACCGATTAAAGTATAGCCTTTGGTTTATAGTTCACTTTTAATCCTAACCATCTGTTTCATCTTATATATCACTTAACCTAAGCCCTAAACTAAGAGAGACCCAGTCCCTCTGTATATTTTCTCTTCTCTTTTTTTTCTTATCCACGCCTCTCTGGTTCCCTCAGTATCCATGCATCTAAGACCGTTTGGTCACGCACGTGAATTCCAAGACAGAAATCACTATCTTGAATTGTTTTCCTGATATAAAGTCTTAAGCACTCAACTCCTTTTGACCGTCTTCCAAACAGTAAAGGATCAAAGCTATTTGGTAACTACTCCAATAACAGCGACCTCTCAAAACTTCAAATATTTTATCTCTATCATCTAGTTTTTGTTTCCTAAAAACACAAGTATCTTATCTTCATCGCATAAATCTTCAAATTTCGCTTTCAATCTTTTCAAATCATCATCAGAATCACCACTATCACCACTTTATTCGTCTTCTCTACATCCACCATTACCCTCAGCTAATTTAGGGTTCTTGAATATTTTTTTTTTTTTTTAAAATTTTAATGTTTTTTCTATTTGATTGATTATTAATCTATGTGTATTTTTATGATCTATTTTGATGAATTTTTCCACGTTGTTGTGTAATTAAATTTTGGTCGTTTAATTTAGATTGTCGTTTAATTTAGATTAGTTCCTATTTGGGGAATGTTTCATAATGATGTAATCGATTACCGATCTGATATATTTAGGACGGAAATCGTTGGAAAACCGAGAACCGACCGTGCCGACTTGGATCGGTTTTAAACCGATCAATACTAATACAATTCGGTTCCGGTTTCGAAATTAAAAACCGGACCGACCAACCATTGTGCAGCCCTACATGAAACATCCTGGATCCGTTTGCAACATAAAAACCGGTTTTCGTTTTTAAAAACGTTAAAATCGGAAAACAAGTGAAAGGTGAAACGCTTTCGATAAGAGGTATTTTTGTATTCATTTTGCTAGACAAATCTGTCAGTGAAGTTCAGTAAATTCTACAACTCCAAGGCAGTGCAGATCATGTTTCCTCTGCCAAATCAATGAAGATCATGCTCAGATCATCATAATTATGAGCTGATTTTCATGCTCATGAAATCTGTAGATCAATTACAACTGAAATACATCCTAGTAACTTTACATCAAGTAATATGACATACCCATGTTGTAAAATCTCAGTTTCAATCAAATTTCTTAAGTTATATGTATTCTAAATGGCAAACTGTATGCGTCTTGAATGTGCGCTACGCCTGTTCGTTGAAATGCCGGAAAGAGATGGTAATTTCTTAGAATTGTATCATTTCTAGTCGTGTTATTAATTTTTTGTACTATAAGGATTAATCAATTTCTCTGTTTGTTAGATCTTAGAGATCAATTTTTATTAACTAATTCTATTTTTCATTAATCATTCTGTTGATTCAAACTATTTGTCTGACCAAGTGATTTTTTTTTTTATTTTGAAATAGGAAATATGAAGTCTCTTCGATCAGATGTTTTGTTAGAGATACTCTCTCGGGTACCATTGGAGTCTATTTCCCAGTGCAAACTAGTATGTAAAAAAGTGGAATACGTTATGTGGGTGTCACTTCACCAAAGTGCACTTCAGTCACCAGCTTCACCGGCTGAATGATAAAGATGGCAATAATGATGATATCACTGCTACCGAAGAGGTCGGTCTCCTTTTTACTTGTCATGTTGATACCCAGCGGAACACATCACTATTCTATGGGGGTAATTTTCGTGAGAGTAGCATAAATATCCATCGGAAGTACTCTTTCAAAGAATGTTTTAAAAAGGTCAGTCATCCTCCATTGCATAAGAATTATCCATTCGAGTACTTGGTTGGATCATGTAACGGTCTGGTTTGTCTGTTTATACGCCATGAAAAAGTTTCGGATCCCATCTACATTTTTAATCCTATCACCAAGGAAGAGGTGCATCTTCCGGAAGAACCATTTTTTGGGACCATGATTTGATTAGGCCACCTTCCCTATAATTATAAGGGGTGTCTTAAAAAGTGGAGATGACTAGTTTACCCTTTTACCTAATTAATGTATAACTTCTTCTTTCTCTATTTTACAATTTTTCTTCTTCTCTTCTTCATCAATTTATGATCATCTAAACCTGATCATATACAAATCTAATCAAAATCATCAAATTTTCATCATCGTCGATTCATTGAATTTTCATCGTCGATTAATCAATCTTTTATAAACAAACCTATCCATAAGTATTTTCCCACAAACCCATTACTTCAAATTCGTTTTTGATTGAAATTTTGAGCCGTAGTCATCAAAATATGTTGAATTTGGAGGTTACAGTAGTAAGTTCGGTTAGGATAATTTTGTAAAAAAACCCTAGTTTTACAACTGAACTTTTAAAAATGAAGAACACGAAGAACACTTCGGCTAAGAATTTTTTTTTGCCTAACCGAACACCTGAGTACGGTTGAGTCGCAAAAAT
The DNA here is from genome assembly GCA_023531295.1 of Papaver armeniacum. Classification (NCBI taxonomy): domain Eukaryota; kingdom Viridiplantae; phylum Streptophyta; class Magnoliopsida; order Ranunculales; family Papaveraceae; genus Papaver; species Papaver armeniacum. The sequence goes on from JAJJWW010012939.1 coordinate 253,665, forward strand.
AATTTCAAAACCGAACTCTTTTCTATATAGCCAAATGTTGAGTTCGGTTTAAAAAAAAAAAAAAAAAAAAAAAAAATCCTAACCGAACTTTACTCTGAAAACCTATATAATGAGTTCGGTTAACTCACAAAAATAATTTCAAAACCGAACTCTTCTCTATATAGCCAAATGTTGAGTTCGGTTTAATCGCAAAAAGAAATTCAAAACTGAACTCTTCTCTATATAGCCAAATGTTGAGTTCGGTTCGTAGAGATTTTGCGAACTTACCGAACTCTGTTGTTTAAAGTTCGGTTACAACGTGATTGAGTCGACTGAACTGAACAAAACTCTGTAAACTCAAGCATAGTAGTTCGGTTACATTTGATTTTTCATCAGCTAGCCGAACAAACAAAAACTCCATTAAAGCACTAGTTAGGTTGCTGCGATTTTGGATTTATTAACCGAACTGCATTTGCAGAAAGTTCGGTTACATGTTCTTTATATAATATAACCGAACTTTGTTAACCTGGTTGAAATTTTTTTGTTACAATTTTGATTTTGAAGATATTTTAGGCCATTTATAGCAACATTCACTAAGTTACAAGCATACTTCGGTACCCAGAGGATGTTTTTTCTCCATATTCACCCATCTCAAAATAATTTTTTGCTCCATCTTCTTCTTCTTCTATCACTTTAGTCACTCAATAATTCTACTTCTTTTTAAAAAAATACAATCTATTAATTTAACCTTAATCAATAATTAATCACACTAACTAATCATTATACAAAAATAACCAGGAGAGTAATTTGGTATTATTATAAATATTTAGATAAGGGATGACCTAGAATTACTTCTAATGTCTTACCCAAAATAAAACAATGGTCCCCTAAAAAAAAAGGCTGGTCCCCGAAAAACCGTTCTTTCGGAACTAGTTCTGAAAGAAAGAATGGGCTCCAGAATGGCACCTCGTATGTAAAGCCCAAGTACCCAGTGCGATTATAATTTGGTAGCTAATGATACTGAATCATTGATAAATACAAGGCATATAAGTTAGTGGTTGCCTTTGCTCTATCGTTATTGGTTCTTGTTGCATTCCCGGTGAATCTAGTAATTGTGCCGGACCCTAATGATTCTTTATTTTGTTTCAGAGATTCTCACAAGATTCCGAAGGTCCTTCGCGACTAACGTAGACTCTACTCTTAAGAGACTAAGATTATGATAAATAGATAAAGGAAGAATACCAAATCCCACACACAAGTGATCCTGTAATGAGATATAAGTACTTATTTACATTTTATACTCATCAAGGTGAACCAATACTAGAACTATATCAAGACTCCAACCAGTCTACTAAATGCTAAGCAATATTTGCTTAGTGTTTGCAGTTTCAACTTATAACCTTTCTATAAAGGAGAGATCAGTAAGAGTGATTAAGTCTAACCAATAATCATAAATCACAGTACAAATGGATCCAGGGTATGGATCCCTTTCTTGTCTAAACATATCAAGATTTCCTAGCATTTACCGTAAGCTTCAACCCATGCTCCATAGTTAGAGTTGTCATTACTTTGTACTTCACAGGATGGTTTGGACTCAAATGAAAATTGAAGAATCTACACAAGATAGCAAGTGTCATCTTCATCTGCAGGTACGCTGAGTCCTTTCCTAGGCATGTTCTTGGTCCAGCCTGCATGAGCATCAATATAGTTCACATTTCATGTTCCATTAGGACTTGTCTGTATTGCAATTATCTACTCGTGAATTCTTACCTGAAATGCGGTGAATTTGAATGGTGATTCACTTTGAAATAACCCTTCTTTGTTCAACCATCTATCAGGGTTAAATATTGTTGCATCAGGTCCCCAATTGTACACCATTCTTCCCATGGCATATGGGACATAAGATACCTGTCCCCCGGCTCTTACTTTTATTCCATCAGGTAAAATATCGTCCTCTAATACTCCTTTCGGATCCTGCAAGTATATGGGGAAAATTGATTCTATAATGGCACGTTACTAAAACATTTAGTATGGGAAAAACAAAATCTAGAGGGTTCCATACCAGGGGAATTGGAGGGTACAAACGAAGTGTCTCAGTGATTGTTGCATGCAAGTAGGATAAAGTTCCTAGTGAATCAAAATTCAATCGACTTGCAAATTTTGTTGCTCTCTCGGTGAAAGATTTTGGTCCCTTCTCAGGGTTATAGCCAATCACTTCCTTGGCTTGAGTTTCTTCGAATGTTATAAGCTCCTTGTAGATCTTCTCAAGTACAGTAGGGTTTACCGCAATCATGTATATGAACCAAGATAATGTTGATGCAGTTGTGTCACGTCCCGCTAAAACAAAGTTTATAATGACATCTCTAAGACTTTTGTCTGTTAAGTTATTCTCAGGATTCTCACTCAACTTGATGAATCTTGACAAAATATCATGTTTTACCATGTTACCATTGTTGTCAGTTGATTTAGCTCCTTTTAATTCGGCTTTTCTTTTATGAATTAAATTGTATGTAAATTCATCAATGACTTGGATACTTTCAACAAACAAAGCTTCAGACCCAACATTGAAAAGTCTCTTTAATCTCCATAAAGGGTTAGCGAATCTATATGCAACATTACTACTTGCATAATCGAAAGCATTAGCGAAACGATTATCGGGTAACTCATTAGACAATGTTCCAATTTCCACTCCAAATCCAACTTTACATATAGAATCTAGAGTCATTCTCAGCAACAGTTCCTAATCAATAAAAAAAAATTAATACTTGATGCAAGATGCTCTATGCTAAGTCAAGTATAAATATAAGGATTAAGGAAGCTTTGAAATAGTTGGGGATTTATTGACTGACCTGCATATCAATTTCCTTGTTAACAATTGATGTTTGGTGCAGAATACCCGAGAGAATCAATGCACAGTCTCTAAAGACAGTGGTGCTGAAGTTTCTCAAGTTTCCAGATGCAAACTCGGAACTAGAAGTTTTTCTTTGTTGCTTCCACATCTCTCCATCTGAATTAAAAATTCCATCTCCAAGCAACTCCTCCATGTTCGTATGAAAAGCTTCACCCTTTGGGTAGTTGTGGAAGTTAGTTTTTAGAACATGTTCAACATTTGTTGGCTCTGCAATGCAAGTTACAGTTATAAATGGCAGTGGCACCTTGAATGTCTTTGATTCGACGCAGTATTCAGCTACCCAATCATGCAATCTATGGTAGTTCATTAGAAGTTCGATAAGAACACCGATGATAGGCCATGATTTTGGGCCTTTTACATTCCTTTGATTCCATCTGTGCATGAAGACATAGGCTAACACGATACTAATCAGGAAAATACTGATTTCGATTCTGTACTCATTAAAGTTTGATGATATGAAGAAAATTGAAAGGTTATTTACTCTTTCCATGGAAAAACTTGCTTCAAGCTGAAAATATGATTGTAGTTCAGAAGACAGAAGTTCAGATAGAAAGCTCAAGAAAGGAAAAGACAAATTCATGATTGAAGTATGGGCCATGTATCTTGTCCTAGGGAGCTAGTGGCATTACATTATTTGAAGGGGACATGCAACTAACCAAAGATCTTTTGGCTGTGTTACATTAAAGTGGTGCCTATCCCCATATATGACTATACACTTGTACAGTATACATTTATTTAGGTGTGGTCACGTCAATCACGGCAATGTCGATTCAAAAGCAAGTGAAATTGGGAATCATACATTTTCTCTTTCTAAACTTGGTACCCGCACTAACCTCAAAAGCAACTATCTCCTAGCCTCCAAGTTCACTTATTTTGGGGCAGAAATGTCGATTTTTAGTTTACATGGCCTTTTTTGGGGCCATGGGGGATATGTTGGACAATTTTGTTCATTTGTGCCATACGACATATTTCTGGTCATCATGCAGATATTGAGTCGCAGTGACAAATTCTAAGGTAAATATCATATCACGTCACAAAGAAGATTTTATCACGGGACAGATTACAGGTCACAACAGTGAACTTTGTTTTACCAGGCAGATTTATGGTAAGGGAAGAAATAAATTTTAGGTTAATAAGGTTAAGTCCTATGAGCTAGATTAGATTGCTAAATTGGCCAAAAAAGTGTTGCAAATCATGAAAAAAATGTGGGAAAAAAGTTAACACTCAATCTAGCTACTTCTCTCTCCTAGCATTTGCTCGCAGTCCAACTATCAGCGAGATTGAAACGCTAAATAGTGTGACGCTCAAAAAATGACCAAAACGCTGAATGGTTCGGCGTTATATACTCCCTCCGTCCCTAATATATAGGCGGAGAAGATGAAATCTCTAAGAATAAGAAAATGCATGGTTTTTACAAATTTTCATGTTTTTTCTTGTATATACCCTTGTCTTATTCTCAATATAATTTTCCATACAACATAAATAAGGATATGTATGTCAAAAAACATCTTGGAATAAGAATCCCGCCTATCTAGTGGGACTAGGAAAATTCAATATTGCGCCTATATAATAGGGACGGAGGGAGTACTACACACGTGGAGAGTATAAATTCATAATCATAATCATAGGTGATACGGTAATACTATGCGTGGAGCATATCAAAGGTGATACAGTTAAATTTAGGTGGATGAAAACATTGAAAAGATTAATAAAATGGATTATCCGTCTCTTTTATCTATGGGAAAACATGTTGCATTTATTTTCTCATTAAATGAACTTTATGGATGGATGTTGGGAAAAGCTTCACAATCAAAATGGATAGCTGAAGAAGTTCTTTTATTGAAGCGTATGATCGGAGAAGTTGTGAGCATGATGCTCGTGGGATTCGAGTCAAATTGAAGGAATGCGGCGTTTTTCTTCTTTCCTTTAATTAATGCTCCGAAGACAAAAATACTAAAAGGAATCACCAATTAATTACTTCATCCGTTTATGAAAAAGAGAAAATCTCCTTTTTAAAAAATAGAGGGAGTATTATTTTTGTGCTACCTAAATATTTAAAACATTATTATTTTTTTTATTTATTTTTCCGAAGCATGCATTTTATTACTCCTCCGTCCCTATTATATAGACGGGGTTTGTAAATTTTGTAGTCCCATTAGACACGCGGAGTTCTACTTTCAAAGTTGTTTTTCTCTTATATACCCCTATTTATGATGCATGATTATTATACAATTTACTTTAATGTGTGGTGGAGATTGATAAATCTATTACTAATATACTCCCTCCGTCCCTAATATATAGGCGGAGAAGATAAAATCTCTTAGAATAAGAAAATGCTTGGTTTTTATAAATTTTCATGTTTTTTCTTGTCTATACCTTTTGTCTTATTCTCAATACAAATTCCCAAAAAAACATAAATAAGGGTATATACGTCAAAAAGCACCTTGGAATTAGAATTCCGCCTATCTAATGGGACTAGGAAAATCCAATATTCTGCCTATATAATATAGGGACGGAGGGAGTAATTTTTTCTGGAGAGAGAAGGAAAAGAGGGAGAGAGAAAGAGTAAAAAAAGGAGAGATGAAAAAGAGGGAAAGAGAAGCGTAGAGAGGGAGGAAAAGAAGGAGAGAGAAGAAAAAGAGGAAAAAAGAGAGAAGAAGAAAAAAAAAAGAGAAGAAAAAGAGGAAAACAAGGAGAGATAATTGGTAACGCCGAATCGTTAGGCATTTCGCTGCTAGATTGGCCATCCCATAGAGGTTAGGCGGTTGCCCTATCTGACATGGATGGCCAATCTAGCAGTTAAATATCTAGTTCATAGGACTAAGCCTAACAGTTCACGGCAATGGGCATAATTTCGTCCACCAGGCCATTTTTGGGTCACGGTACCATATTTTGGGTTATTGGGCAATTTTTGGTTCACTGTGTGGATATTTTGTCTCCAAGTTAAATTCATATGACAAATTACCTAGTTCCATCAAGTTCCATATGGCTGGAAAATCGGGATATATATTGCTGCCTGCAAGCTTGATCCTAGTGCAACATACTTCATACCGCCTTGTTCCTAATAATTAATTAGTCAAAAGATTTTCTTGGGCCTAGGGACTATTTAATCGGGATAATCAAGCAAATTTTGAGACATCATACTTCTGGGATATCTGAGAGTTTGGTCCGTCTGGACATACTTGGTGGCATTTGGCAACCTGAACTTAGAAAATATATGTGCACTTTCATTCAAACCGGAACATGATGGATCCGGTATAAAACAAGGAAAGAGTAGTCATCAAAATGAAAATAACCCAAAACCTATAAGAAAAATGAAGTATGAGAATGTTATTGTTGTGTTCAGTATTTCATACAGTTTATAGTAAATTTTTTTCATCAAGGTGAGCCTACTGATTACTTATTTTGTTGATAGTCACGACTCCAACCAATAAAGATAACAGATAATACAAATTCGTTCGTGGCTATATCAATATCTTACCTAATACATTTCAAGATTGCCTGGCAATTACAGTAAGCTTCAACCCATGCTCCATATTTAGAGTTGTCATCATTTTGTACTTAACAGGATGGTCTGGAATCAAATTAAACTTGAAGAATCTACACAGGATAGCAAGTGTCATCTTCATCTGTAGATATGCAGAGTCCTTCCCGAGGCATGTTCTTGGGCCAGCCTGCATGAGCATGAATGAGTCTTGCATATTTAAACATTCATGTCGCATATATATGATTTTTATTCTCCAGAACTCTTACCTGAAATGCCGCGAATTTAAATGGAGATTCACTTTGAAATAATCCTTCTTTGTTGAACCATCTATCAGGGTTGAATAATGTTGCATCAAGTCCCCAATTGTACTTCATTCTCCCCATGGCATATGAAGAATAAACCACCAACTCACCTGCTCTGACTTTTGTTCCATCAGGTAAAACATCATCTTTCAATACTCCTTTTGGATCCTACAATTATACCAGGAAAACTGATTTATTTTAACATGGTAATAAAACTGGCATAACCTCAAAATTTGGGATCCATAGAGGGTTCAATACCTGGGGCAGCCCAGGGTACAAACGAAGTGTCTCGGTGATCGTTGCGTGTAAATAGGACAACTTTGCAAGTGAATCATAGTTCAATAAACTTGCAAATTGTGCTAATCTCTCAGCAAAAGGTTTTGGCTCCTCCTCCTCAGGATCATACTCAATAACTTCTTTGGCTTGATTTTCTTCAAATGTTATAAGCTCTTTGTAGATCTTTTCTGCTACATTGGGATTTACTGTGATCATGTATATAAACCATGATAATGTTGCCCCCGTTGTGTCGCGCCCCGCTAAAACAAAGTTTATAATGACATCTCTTAGGCTTTTGTCGGTTAAGTTATTGTCAGGATTCTCACTTAACTCAATGAATCTCGACAGAATATCATGCTTTACATTGTTAGCATTGTTATCCGTTGCTTTAGCTCCCTGTAGTTCCGCTTTTCTTTTATTAATCAAACTGTATGTAAATTCATCAATGACCTTGATACTTTGAACAAATAATGCTTCAGATCCAACATTAAAAAATTTCTTTAATCTCCATAAAGGATTAATGAATCTATAAGTAACAGTACTAGTTGCATCATCACAAGCTTTAGCGAAACGATGATTGGGTAATTCATGAGCCAAAGATCCAATTTCCACCCCAAATCCAACTTTACATATTGAATCTAGAGTCATCCTGAACAATAGTTCCTAACCAATAACAAATTTGTCAATACTTACTACAAGATGGTTCGCCATGTCAAATATAAATATAACAAGGAAGCTTAAAATTACATTCATCTTTAAAATAGTTGGGGATATGGTGACTGACCTGCATATCAATTTCTTTGCCACATGTGGATGCTTGGTGCAAAATACCAGCTAGAATCAATGTGTAATCTCTGAAAACAGTAGTGCTGAAATTTCTCAAGTTCTTAGATGCAAACTCGAAACTAGAAATCTTTCTTTGTTGCCTCCACATATCCCCATCTGAATTAAAAATACCATCTCCAAGCAACTCTTTCATGCATGTATGAAAATCTTCACCCTTTGGGTAGTTGGAGAAGTTGGTTTTAAGAATATGTTCAACATTTGCAGGATCTGCAATGAATGTTAAAGTCGTAAATGGCAGTGGCACCTTGAATGTTTTTGATTCGACAAAGTATTCAGTTACCCAATCATGCATTCTGTGATAGTTTATTAGAAGTTCTATAAGTACCCCTATGATTGGCCATGATTTTGGGCCTTTTACATTCCTTTGATTCCATCTATAGGTGAAGACATAGGTTAACACGATACTAATCAGGAAAATACTTAATTCGATTTTGTATTCATTGAGATTTGACGATGTGAAGAATATTGAAAGTAGTTGATTAACTCTTTCCATGGCAAAACCAGTAAGCTATAAAGATAGGATTGTAGTAATTGAGAACTTCAGACAGGGAAAACAAAATCTGTCAAGGGGAGTTGACAATTGTAGTGTCACAGATCATTTATGTATTGGATATGGGTCATGTATCATGTCCTGCATAGTTATTGCCATTACATTATTTGAGGAAGACATTTCCAGCTGACCACAGAACCTTCACGTTAAAAATTAAAATAACGCCAATCCACAAACCACACCATGACTAAACATTTATGATGTGGTCGAGTCATGCATTTTGTACACGTAACTTAAGAAGAGGAGAATTCTAGAATAAAAAGCTATCGATTTGTGGATTAGGTGCATCTACGTGGCCTCTTGTTTCTTCGTTAGTTTTATCCGTCTGTGAAAATATTGTTGTTCACGTTGGCAACACCGAATTCTCTCTACTATTAAGATCTTTTTTTTTGTTTGTTTTTTGCTCGATAAAGATCAAAGAGTCACATTATCAACAGTTCAGTTCCGTTTTTTTTTTTGGTTTTTGGTTTTTTTTTTATTAAGCAAACTAGTTTATCACCCGTGCTACGCACGGGTCTGAATTTCGGATTCTTGTTTTTTAATTCCATAACTTACACAACTTTCAATAAGCTAATAAAAATTGAGTTGGAAAAATAATTATGCGTGCGTAGTGTGTCATTTTCAAAATTTATAATACTTATTTTAGCTTCATAAATTGATTACTCCAATCTTTCTCCAAATTTTGATATTGTTTAAACTTCCGAAGCTTATGTTTTTGTGTTTTATATACTCTTGTTTCTTTCAATCCACGCCTTTGCTTCATTAGTGGAAGCATCATCAAGAGATCGCTATACATCACACACACATATATATCCTCAAAAAATTCTTGCTCCACCGCCTGATTATTATTTTTTAAAATTTCCCCATCTCCACTATGTCATGTGACTGTGTTGATATATTATTAAGGTAAAATGAATATCAACAATGATTTTCTTGAGTAGCACGATGATGTTTTGTTTACCTTCCTTTTTCTGTACAAAAACCTCAAAGTACTACACATGGAAATTTCCAAATATTAAGTAAGACTTCAAATAACATAGAAAATACATAGAAAAAGGATAGAATCAAAAACAAAGTAGGAGCAAAATATAAAGATAACCATGAGAAATTACCTGGATAGTGCATTGGTATCCTTTAGTTCTATATAATTGAGCTCAATGGAATATTTACGTCGCCTTCGATAACCACAATGATACGTTTTGGTAGTAACATGCAATCTAGAATTTCTGGTATAAGGCCTATAGCTATACTTATCATTGGAAATAAAAACCGCAAAGTCTGCCATGGCTATTATATTTCTCCTCATGTTTTCCTTTGTAGTTTTCATAGTGATTTTTTAAGATAACTAAATGTATTCTTCTCCATGTTAATTATCTATTGGTAAGTTATCTTCAAAAAAACTACAAAAGTTAAGAAAACATAATAGTGAACGACTTAGTTTTTTGTGTAGAAAAATTACATGAACTGAAAATACTCTTTTTTGTTCAACCATCTTGTTTCAGAAGTTTCCACATTTTGAGTACTATGATTTTTGTATAAGCTATAGCTGCTGCTCTTCTTGTCATTTCTGTTGACTATAAACATCAGAGTAATTGTATGTATGTAAGTATATATCATATATATATTATGTAAGTATATATCATATATATATTTTACGCCCATTGTATTTTCGTAATTAAGGACAACTTAAAATATCAAAAATAAAGATACTGTAAAAAAACTTACAATGTGCCATACGAATGCACAACCATAAAACCTCTTAATGTGCATTCTCTGGAAATTATTTGTTTTCACTTTCACATGGTTTTTTTTTCCTTGACAAACAATTTCTCTTCTTTTCCACCATGATACTGCAATTTAGTTAAACCCGTGGCTCATATAAGTATATATATTTCATGCATGCGAATTGTTATAAAAAGTTAAATTTGTCCATAGTTTTGTGAATGTATGGTGATTTTTATCTGAATTTTGGACGATTACGCTTTTCATTTGGGTGCCAAGAAAAGAATAAGACAAAATTAAACATCACTTTTTAATCATTCTTATTTGCACAATAGTAGTGAGCAATTAAATTTAATCCCGTGTTTAAATCTTATATTAGTTTACCATACATACGGAGGCTGATTTTGTCTTGATACCTTTGAATGAATCTCGTTGCTATGAGAGCATCTCCAATAAAAGGTGGAAGATCTATTTTTTAGTGACACATAGGATTTTAGACCTTCATTTTAACTAAATCTATCTCCAACAGTAGGTCATACAAAATAGGCAATTTCTCAATTCCCTTTAACACTGATAGGCCAGTTTAGATAGGATATGTTTGAGAAATAGTCTAAACTGGCCTATTGAATACGTTGATAAATAAATTATGCATTCAATTCCCTTTAACACCGATAGGCCAGTTTAGACTATTTCTCAAACAAATGTTCATATTTTAGACTTCAGATGCCTAGTCCCGCAAACTTAGCTTTTCTCTTATTCCTGAACAGATATTTGAATTTTGTTTTATACCTTATTTTAGCCAGCCTTGTCACATTTGTGGAACCGATTTAGTTCCTGTGCACCACGTGAAAATATTTTAGGTAATATGATTTCATTTACCTGGACTCGTTAGGTTGGCATATTTCACCTGTCCTCAACTTTCTTATTCCTGTGAATTCCTACATATTTTCCCCAACCACGGAACTACTCAAGATGTATTCCTCACTCTTGTACTTTCGTCATGTACCGGTTGTACAGTAGCGTTGATGCATATTTGGAACGGAGTGAGTACTTGTGTGTGCACGAAGCATATGAACTTTGATCAGGTTATATTATATTGAAGTTGAACTCACAAGGAACCGTTAAATAGTCAATTTATCGTAAATGTGTCCGGACTTTCTCTAATTTTTTCGAGATTTCTTCGTCTGAATATGTTCTTGAACCTTGTAAAGGTGTTAGTATATCGTATATTTGTCTTTTAATTCGCATATGTGATCCAAAGTGTGTGCGAATATTGACTACTTAACGGTTTTGGATGGAATTTTGGACGGTTGGGACATATCCCCAAGATGACAGTCGATTTTGGGGCATATCCCCAATATTCCCTTTTATTTTTGTTTATTTTTTCCAGCCCTTCTCGCTTGGTGTTTATCCCCATGTAACTGTATCGGATCTACCGACTAAGTATAGTTTTAGAGAAACCGAAACGAAATAGATAAGTCCATTGTATCAACAGACATTGTAAGAACGACTGACATTATTTTTCAATTACTTTAGTTGGCATTTCTGATGTCGTCCCGCAATTCCATTTTAATTTAGTTTGTAAATGAGTCCCGTGATATTATGCAAAACGATCATTGTAATAATGGTCGGCATTTCCTTACTATTTACCTTCCCGATTATGATGCTTAGCTGCAATTTTGTATACGAGTTATTGAATGAGAATGTGTAAAGCGATATTTATCCCAATTTCGATTATTGTATTTGCTTCTTACACACTACAAAGTCCAAAGTGCATCGAACAATGACATCCGGTTAATTCTTTCGTATACACATCCGAGTAGTCTTATCATTGATTCACTTGATTGGTTGTGTAGTAGGAGTTTTCTATTTAACGTGATTCTATCCGTTTGTAAACGATGGTTAGGCGGTTCTTTAAGATTCCACGTCAAGTGAAATGCCAAAGGCGTTGTTCTTACTTTGGATTTTTTGTTCCTATTCTCGTCACAGCCTGGCAAGTTGCACATTAGCAAAATATCAACGATTAATTTTTTATGAGAAGTGAGGCGGAAAAAAATAAGATTACACTAATAAGGTTAGCAAAATATCTAGATGAACACTAATAAGTGTTTACGAAATATGATTCTAATAAGCAATGGAAGCTTGTATTCTTGGTAAAGCATAGATATCTTTGTCCTCATACTTGTACATATTCTTTGTGATCTTCACTATACCATGCGAATGGTTTGTAGGGCAAAAAACTTATTTTCAACAAAACCATTTAGTATTATACAATCAAAATAGTGAGAGGCTTCGATCATAACTAAATAGTTGTTGCAGTGTAACGAATTAACGAATTAGGGAGGACATGGAGATAACCTTAGTGACGTTATTACTTTGAGAATGTCTTTACACTCCACAAATAAGACGCACCTTCCTTTTATGTACTACACCACTCAGACCGAACTAAACGTAAACTGCTATGAATTCACATCTTTGAATTTTTGAATTTGAACTATACGTTGTTAATAAAATTCAAATCTTTGAATTTTTGCATGATCAATGACATCGAAAAGACTAAAGGTTATATCAACTATGACATCGAAAAGACTAAACGTTATTGTTGAAAAAAAAAACGAACATGATATAAGGAAATAAGTCGATGACATGAGTTATTTCGACACTCTTTAGCCAGAAAAAAACTCCTTAGATATAATTGTACCCGAGTTATTATCTATATGTACTGTAGATAGGTGACATTATTTTACATCATTGTGCTTCTATAAATAACTCAAGCGCCCTCATGTTAATAATGTCAAAACAAATCAGACGATCAAACTGGAAAGTAATTAAGTGTGATTTGTGACCACTTACATACAATATCAAAGAAAATGGTCCACTCCAGTAAAAGTTGAGGCCTTGCATAGTAAATAACTGCAAGTAATCATCGAGCATTAGACAACGCAATAGGTTCGATTTCTATAAGCCGAGGACCCGTATGATTCATATTTGAATGAGATTTTTTCCACCGATTTTTATAAACCGAGACACTGTCTTCAACTACACCATCTTCCAACAATATATAAGAAATCCAATCTCGAAATCATAGAAACAATTAGTTAAGAAAACAAAATCGGAGTGAGTGAGTGAGTGAGAGAGATAATTACCTTTGTGGAGGTTGTGTGAAAAAAGTAGTAGTCAAATTCTTCGATGGTGGTGAAGAGGAAGATTTCTATTCGAAGAATCTTAGATTTTAAGTGTTTTTGTTGTCTATGGTCATAGTTGATGAAAAGAGATCGATGCCCTTAGCGCAGTGAGAAAATAGATGTAGAAAAGAAAGTAGTATAACTTAAATGTGATTTATAGTCTGGTATGGAAAAGATTCTGGAAAGATACAACAACAACTTGCAAATACCTTGCCCAAACAAACATGCTTACAGAAAGAAAAAAAATCAAGAGTTATTCTACTTGAAAACATATATATTTAGGTTTTGGTAACACAGATGAAAAGTCTGATCAAAACAACAACAAAAAACAGATGAAAAGGATAGAGAAGTTTACCCGTGTTGTTCCTCTAAGGTGATCGAGATCATTGTGCACTTTTTGTGATCATCTGTAAACAGAAACAGATGAAACAAAAAACAAAAACGAATAAGAAAAAATTGATATCAACATGCATACAACAAAACCCTAGAAAGAAAAAAACCTCAAATGTAATTGAAGGAGAAGGGTGCCGAAACGGTGAGATTGATTTGGCTTGGACGTTTTATAGAGAGACGCCGAGCCAAAAATGGCATCGTTTGTAATGGGATTGGAAATTATGGCTGAGGTATTTGGAATTAACGTTTTATTTACCAAAAAAAGCTCTACAAATATATTTTGTTTACTTTTACATAAAGATCCTATTTAAAAGCAAACATTAAAAAATTTATCATTTTTGGTTAGTTATACGATCAGTTTTATTACATTATGCACATTTCAGGAATATTTTACATAAAACACGGTGAACATTTTTTTTTTTTATGGAATGAATAAAAAGAATAATATCAAAAAGAAATCTATTCACCTAGAAAAAAATCTAAAAAAATAATTTTGTTTACTTTTACATTAGGATCCTATTTTTATTTTATCATTTTTGGTTAGTTACACGGTATTACTGCGGATGCATATTTTCGAAATGTTTCATAAAAAATTGAGATTTTTTTTTATGGAATGAATAAAAAAAGAAAAAAAAATCATGAAGACCTTTTCAATATTTGCCGTAATCCACAACTCTATGCATTCTGTTTTTCGTTTTTAATTTCTTTGGATTTGTAAGCTTATTATTATTAGTAGATTGGAAATTGTATTACGAATAATTTTGATATAAGAGATGTAACAGACATTGGACATTTTAAAATTTATGTTATTTCTATGATTGATTTAAATTTATGATGAAATCATGATGAATAGTATATACCTCGATGTGATTTTATTCGATTAATTTGTAAATTTTATTTTTATTTTTATTTAGAATTAAGTATATTTATTTTTAGCAACACAATCAAATTTTTTTAAGATTTAGTTATCTTAAGTATATTTAGTTAATTTATTACTCAAAATTTGATAATTTTACCAAAACAAAATATATTGGTGGGGTCAGAATCAACCGTAAGGAAGCTCCGATTAACCACGTCATTTCGAAAAACTCATTTTTATATAAAGAATTTGGGTCCAGTTCCGTGTGGAGGAAGGAGAGGGTCACATTATCAACAGTTCAGCCCATCTCGATGATTAACCGTACCCACTCCATCATTGATTTTAGTCTTTGGCTTACACGAACACAAGAAAATGAAATTCAATTTCGGAGCAAAATATGTAGGAAAATTGAAAAATATGGCTGGATTACGACTATCAACTTGATATGTCATGTCTGAATTAACGCTAAACTCAACCAGTGTTACTAGTTTCAAGTAGAAGTAGGTTCTAGATGAATCTAGCCAAAACTAAACCGTTCAGATTACATTGTCAAAGGGCCGTCTAAAGTCATGCATCGCGATAAGAAGATCACGTTGGTTTAACTGGATTCGCAAGACAATTTAGTCTAGTGACCATGAAAGTGTTGACTTTAATTAAAGTAAGATAATGCCCAACTTTTTCAGAATTGTAGTTCTTAAAAGAATTTGACATACATTTTTGTATGCAAGTCCAAATGAATGTGATCCAGATCGGAAGCGGTTAAAAGATGATCAAATCGCATCAGAATAGAAGTAAAAAATGTAACCTATATATTGTACAAAAGTCATAAGATAAACTGCTCAGACCTCATTTTGAAGAATAGTAATTATGAACGACCGCTCGTAATTTCGAAGACATATAACGTCGGACAAGATAATTATTTAGACCTTAAGATTAGCCCAACTATAAATTAAAATCAAAATAAAGTTAAACAAAGTTTAATAATAATAAAATAATTTTAATAATCCAAAGAGTCTCCAAATTTTCGTTTTTGGAGATCTTTATATAGATAACTCCTCCGGTACAAAGTCGTTTAATTAGGCGCCCCAGAAAACAATTAGGCGCTTCATACTAGAGGACAAAAAAATCACCCAAACCTAATTTCAATAACCCTTATCCAAATATTTTAAGTGATATCTAATCTACCCTTATTAATTATGGATATTTTTACTTAATTAGTGTTAATCATACTTAATTAGAGTAACCATTTTTTTTATTTTCAATTTTTTTCTTCAAGATTTGCATGGAAAGTCGTATGGTATTCAAGTGTTGTTATTGTAGATTCGTTATTGTTATTAAAGTTTCGTTACCAAAGACTCGTTATCTAACGATCTAAAGAGTCGTTATTGATCGTGTGACTTGACCCTAAAGAGTCGTTATTGTCTTTGAAGTGTCGTTATTGGAGAGTCGTTATTCTCTAAAAAGAGTTGTTATCTTCATCAGTGATTCATTATTGTCTTTCAAGTGTCGTTATTATAGAGTCGTTAATGTTTAAAAAGAGTCATTATCTTCTTCAAAGAGTCATTAGTGGCACAAATGAATTAAAGGGTCCTAATACTATTGAATACAACCATGACGACCCTTTAGAGTCGTTATTTCAATTGAAGGGTCGTTAATTTAGAGTCATAAACTTTTTTGAAGAGTTGTTACTTTAAAAAAAAATGTATGAAAAAAAAAAAAAAAAAAAAAAAAGTCTACGCTCGAAGAACTTGGGGGAGATATGGTTGTATTCTTGAAAAGATTATGGTCCAGCATAGCTAGCCATGAGTTCAATGAGACAGTAAGTAATTTCGTTTTTTATATGATTGGGGTTGTTATTCAGAAAGGGATTGAGGCTCAGCTTGTTGCTCGGCTACCATCCAATTCTCTTGTAATCGAAGATGATTAGTTTATTTAAACCTTTAAGGTTTTTTTTTCAAAAAAAATATAAATGAATAATAATAGGGTGACACGTGTCACAATCCCAAGGGTTGGGATAATCTAGTTTGTTCATTAAATCTAGACACCCCTTATCCACCTCCCATGAGTAAAAACTTGTTTCCCAAGATATTTACTACCTTTAGGTAACTTTCCTAACTTATTAAAACTCTTAAAATAAATTTCTAGGCTATCGTAAAATTACCCTAAATATTAATCCGAAAATTTATTATTTTTAATTAAAAATATCATTAATAAAATACAAATAATATACTTATTTTCCATAAATCTCCCTTCATCATTCTACCGGTGTTGGAGAAGATTCTTGTCGGTACCATGTTGTACATGTGTAACTTGCTGATGAAAATATTTGAACATATGAATTGATGTTGTAAAAAATAATCGATGCACCGTAAAGAAGCATGAGGTATGGAGGAAATCAAAAGCGGATCTTCATAGGTGTTTGAGGGTGAAAATGGTTTCTGCTGATTTCGGTAATTTCGGGTGTACGGGTGAGAAACAATTTAAACCCTAAACAATGTACTACAAGGGAGTACTTTAGATTCGAGAGATCAATCTGTACAAATCTAGCCTAAACCAAGAAATGGCCGTTCCGGACTTGCTTCGGTCACAAAGTGGAGGAGAATGGGTTGGTTTTGGGGAGGGAAGCAAGGAAAGTGATGAGACAGAATAGTTGATTCTGGAAGAGTAGTTGTGTTACTACGACTTGTATCAGGAAAGTGGGAAGGCTAACAAATGGTAAGCTAGCAAGTATTTTCTGAGTGTTGTATATTTCCGAATGAACTTGTCGTTCTGTGGAAATAGGTAAGATATATTTATACAAGTCGAAGTGAAACGTACCCTGGTCACATTAAGGAATGGAAAAATGGGTAAGTAAATGGGAGGAGGTGGTAACCGTATGCATGGTATTGATGTTCCATAAAATCGTTAACGTATGGAATTGATGTTCCATAAAACCATTAACGTATGGAATTGATGTCCCATGAATGTTTCACCTTTAACTCCCTGTATTTACTAACCGCCTCACCCTTATGATACTTCCTTATGACGGGCGTAGTGTACGCCGCACGATGTAAACCGCCAAACCAATACCCAAAGAGGATCCCCCAATATGTGTTGATGTCTCGAATGTTTTTGTGGAAAACATGTAGCATATGGTTGTTGCCTCGCAAGTCGAGCTTGGAAGACTTGGTAGCTTGGTGACCTTCGACGGTCGAGATTTTGCATCATAAGAGGAAAGGTATCCGTTGATCGTTGTACGCTTTCGTTCGTTGGTGGCCGCATAGGGAAGGCTAGCATGGTGGCGCGGCTAGGTTGGCATGCCATTGGCATGGCATGGTGGCGCGGCTAGGTTGGCACGCCATTTGCATGGCATGATGGCGCGGCTAGGTTGGTACGTTATTGGCGTGGCATGTCCTGGCGCGGTTTGGTGTGACCAAACAAGGGTTTTGGGTCAAAGGTTACCATGTGTTGTCTGGTAACCTTGGATGGCTAGGATTTTCTCCTGGGATTGAAGGGAAACCGTTGATTGTTGCACGCCTTTGCTTGGGTATGTGTAGGGAAGGCCAGCATGGTGGCGCGGTTATGTTGGCATGGCATGGTTTGGCGTGGCCAAACTTAGGATTTCGGGCCAAAGGTTACCATGCATTGTCTCGGTAACCTTGAGGGATAGGATTTGCTTTCCAGCAGAAAGACGGCAACATTATGGCCTATACTTTCAAGACTAAATCACATCTAGCTTTCCGGATGAACCAAAGAAATAGTAGCAAAAAGTAGCATTCCAACTAGCGGTTGGATTGTCGGGATGAAACCAATCGTTGAACCAATCATGGAAGGATCTATAAGCGTGAAAGAGTTGATGATTTTCCCAAATAGTTTTGTCTAAACATCAGAGGCAGTTGGGTAGGCCATGAGAACATGTGTGATGTCTTCAGGAGCATTCTTGCAGAAGGTACAAATGGGATCAATGTAGTTCAGTATGCTAGCTGACTATACATTGGTTGGTAGAATACCATGAGCACACTTCCATATGAATAGTTGAATAGCTAGGGTACACTAGTGGAAAAAGAGGTATTTTAGACACTATGCAACGACACAAAAGGGATATCTAAAAACCTCTATGCACCTAACGCGTCGTTGAATAAAGTCAAGTCGTCGTTATAGTTGGACTATAATTGACTTCTACAAAGACACAACATACCATGACTCTGACTAAAGTCAAGTCGTCGTAGTGGCTGGTCATTCGTTGACTTATGTCGCGACACTTGAGTAGGATCGTTTCACTGAGAGATGTTTTTGGCGCGAATGTTCCCCCCACTTTGTGTGGTTAGGAAAGCACCTCGTTATTATCGAGGAATACAGTTTCTTATTTCCTTCTTCTTTTTTTATCCTTCCCATCTCTCTCACTTCACTCCTCACTCTCTCTCGTTCTCTCTCGCTCTCTCCAGCTCTCACCCAAACCCAAATCGGAGAAATAACACCATTGAACATAGTTATCTCGAAATCCTCCATCATCAAAACTTGTTTCAATCTTGATTTTATTTCGTGTAGAGTTAGGGTTTGTAATTTCAAAGTTAGGGTTTGCGAAAAAAATCCCCTTTCCTGTTTTCTTGTTCTTCTTGTTTATTTTGTGGTTTTAATTATCATTTGTTTTAATTTGTTGATAGGGTTTTACTTGATTTTGGAAGATCTTGAGGTATAATCACTTTCTTATGAAGTTCATCTTGTTTCTAGATTCTAATTATTTTGTATGATTCCGTATGTCATGTTTAGTAATTCTTTGATTTGTATGATTTTGTTTTGTTTTGTATGATTAGTATCATGTTTAGGGTGTATTTCTTGATTCAATTTATATTATGATTTGTATGTTAGGGTTTTGCGTAAAAAAAATCCCTTTTCTATTTTCTTGTTCTTCTTCTTTATTTTTGGGATTTAATTATCATTTGTTTTTTTTTCGTTGACGGGGTTTTAGTTGATTTCTGGAGATCTTGAGGTATAGCCACTTTCTTATGAAGATCATGGCTTCATGTTTAGTATCTTGGATTTGTATGATTTAGGTGGATTTCTTTGATTCGATTTTATATGATAGCATCTAGATATGTTTCCTAATATTCTTAATGAAGTGAAATCTAAATTTTTATGAAGTTGTATGCTAGTATTTTATGAAGTTGTAGGTCAGTTCTATCTAAGTTAGGTTTGAAATTTTGTAGGAGTAATTTGGTTATATCTAATCATTGTACCAACTCAAATCATTATAGTGTGAAATCTTAAAAGTTCAGCTGCATAGTGTGAAATCTTAAAAGTTCATAATCATTAGTTAGATTGGTTACATTTCTATATGAATAATAATCTGTGGTCATTTGAATGATGGTGTGAAGTATGATATGCTTAGAAGAAAGTATTTGATACCAAACTTAATTTAGTACGATGTTCTTTTTCATTTGAGCAGTTGTATAGTGATTACATTGCTTACATAGAAAAATAAGGTGTCGCATTTTTGTATTCTCGAATCTTAATTACAAATGAACTGATTTTATTTTAGATGACTATGGTGAGACTTAGTAGTGGAAGTAGCAAGGTGATGTCGTCCTACAAGTAGTAGGTCTATCGAATGAGCACTAGCCAACTCCCTTGCTCAATACTTCGCAAATCCCGGCATGTGTCCGCGAGTCCAGATTCTAGGAGTCAACATTTGTCTTCATCAGATGGCGAGCACTCTCCAAATGGTGGTCACAGGAATGAACCAGTGGGAAGTGTATCTGTTGAGGATCGGTGGCATGCGGCTTTTCAAAGATTCCTCAATGAAACTCAAACTTCTCAAGGAAGGAGAACGGGTAATAACATAGTTTTTTGTCTTTCAGTTTTCTTCTTTTATCAGTTGAATGTGAAGTTACAATTTCTAATAAGTATATTTGTTTTTTGTAGTTGATCACCTTCTTCCAGTTGCATTCAACGCACTTGAACAACCTATTGGAGATTCAAAGGCGTATTCCACCAAAGTTGGAGTGATTGCTAAGAGTATTGTGTCACCGTCTATCGCTACCTGGAGGGATGTTACTCCGGAACTCAAGGAAGAAGTGTGGAGAGCAATCAAGAATGTGTACAACGTGCCTGAATTTGTCAGGGACAAAGTTATCAAAATGGCAAACAAAGCTTGGAGGAATGGGAAGACTTCTCTAAGGAAAGTGTGTGATGCAGTGCTAATATCAATGAAACAAAAGCCATGAGGCCAGGAAATCGAAGAAGGAAGATTGGGAGGCTTTTGTGGAGATGGTTAGTGATGTCAAAGATAATGCGGGCGGGGTGAGAGGGAGGAGAGCAAGGAAAGCAAAGTTAAAGCTCTACATAGTAATTTGGAAGAGATGGTATTGCGCGACGTCGGCATATTATGGAACAACAAAGTCCAACCGAAGATTGTTAGCAGATTCGTGGTGTTTGTTGCTACTCATGTGTACCAAGAAGTGCCGGAAGAACAACTTCAACAACTTGACCGATGATTATGAAGTAAGATGCAGGAGATATGTGGTAAGTTTGGTTTTATGCATATTGATTTTAGATTCACAAGTTTGTTTTTAATTTTATTTCCACTTTCTTATATCTTCTTTTGAACTTTGCGGGGAGAGGTGAAAGAGCTGCTACAAACCGAGCAAAAGATAGTAAAGAGACCCATGTGGACAGGATGCATTTGCGAAGGTGGGTGCATATGAATTTCATATTGATGTTTGTTCTTATGAAAATAAAACCTTTTAGTTACTAACTCATTTTGCTTACTTTTCCATAGGTGTTTGGGAATGATCGTGGGGATTTGTTAGAGGTATGGGAGGTGGTGTCTCGAAGACTCGGATTGCTTGCTTCGCAATTCCTAGGGAGCGATTCATGACAAGAACAATAAAGAATAGAGTTATTGAAGATCGTCTCCGAGTTCTTGAGGAGTATGTTGAGGCAGCAAGGGGCGGCACCAACAAGAAGCTCAAAGGAAGCTAAAGATGCAGGAGATATGTGGTAAGTTGAGGTTTGTGAATTTTGAAAAGTTTATAAGAAGCTCAAAGGAAGAAGACGAGCCATTCATCCATGCTTCTCAAGCTGGCCAAGTCTTTTACTGCAGCGATTTGACAAGAAAACATTGGAATCTGGTTTTGGAATCTCCCAAGATCGACCCCCATATAAATGCTTTTGAAGATCCGTATGTCTTCACTGCAACCTCTATTGATGCTCCATTGATTTCACAAACGGTTGGAGATGATGAGTATTGGAATGGAACTGATCAGGTAATAATGCTTTGTTTCAGGACTTGTTTGTTTATTTGTTTTTTTAATCTTATTTATGTAAAAAGGGATTTGAACATTCATTCACCTTTTGATGCTGTCAGGGAGATGATGAGTACTCATATGTAGATCCTCAGTAAGAATGTTCGTTTCATTTTAATGGTACCGTTTTCCCTTTGGTTGTCTCGAATACTATCTCGTGTCGCATGAATGAATGTACACTCGAATTTTTCTTTAGTTAGCTTGAGGAAGTGGTTTTAAATTATTTTTATCTTCTTTATGTACATGGAGATTCATTCTTTTCTTGATACCGACAGGTGAACTAGCCGAATGTGGAGATGATGAATATTCGGATGGAGATGCCTAGGTAATAATTCTCGTCTTAATACTTGTTTATTATTATTTTTTGATCTTCTTTTATGTGCATGGAGATTCATTCACTTCTTGATGTTGTCAAAAACTTCCCGAATGTGGATTGTAAAATATTCAATCGCAATGTTTTGTCGAGGTATGTGTCTTTGCATACTCATCATGCCTATGTTTTTAACTCGCCCATGGTTTATTTGTTCGTCTCCATGTTGTAGTGTTGTTGTCGTTGTCTAGAATCTCTTGATGATGGGTCTATTAGATCACCTCTGTGTATATTATGAAATCGATAAGTCTAAATCGTTGTTAGTTTTGTTGGGAACCGCTATTATCGTTGGACTCGTTGTTACTAATAGGGGCCTAAGTCGTGGTCCTTGTATGCTTTTTCGAAGTTACGAATTTTCAATCTGGTGAATAAATGGCTTTCTACTTTGATTGCAGGAGCAACAAAGGAAATGATGAAACAAAATGAGTAGAGGTAAATTTACTTGTTATATGTTATCTTCCTTCGAGCATTGTTAATGTTCTTATTTGAAGGGCGTTGTGAAATGCGTTCTTTGCCATCTTCAATCAAGGAATTAGGATCTAAATCTTCTTTTTGGTTTGCATAATGAAGCACATCTCTTTATCTTTCTTAACCGTTGGCATAAAAGTGTGCGTTCATTCGAAGCATTAGTTGGTTCACCAATCAAGCATGACTAGGATGTCAACCTTCTCTTTAGGAAATGTAGGCAATATTTGAAGTGTCAAACAGGTTTCACTATGTTGTAGCATGTCCTCAAGATATCTTAAAGATGTGTTTGTTTTATGTCCGAGTTAGTTTATGTAATGTTTGTTGATAGATTATGGGATCGAAGGAGTAGACAATGATCTTTCTTAAGAAAACAATTGTAGGTTGTTTATGATAACATTTTACTGTTGCAAGTTGAACTATATTTTAGTAATGAGAGAAATTCATGGCTGAATCAGAGGTGTCAGATTTTTGTATGTAGAAAGTACAATACATTATACCATACATGCTCATGCATCTATTTTTACCACTCATAAACTAAGTACTAGTTAAAAGTTCATCTGTTCGCCTAGTCAAGTAACCTAGCATATAGGGTCTGAAATTTTGCTCTTGTCTGAATGTAGTTCGATACCTTTATGGATGCCGTCACTTTCTTCCCAATGGTCGCATGAGGGACACTGATATTGAGGTTGATGGTAAAAAATTTGTTGCTGGTGGATAAGGAAATTTTGGAATGGGTTGTGCTTCTATTGTTCTCTTCTCAAGCAAGTTGGTGCCAAGGTCATAATGACTGAAACTGTTGTTGAAATGTTTAAGACAAGTATCACTTGTCTTTAAGAATACTTGAACTTATTAATTAGGGGTTGAATCCTTTTTATTTCTTTTCTTGAATGATTTTGGACTAAATTTATGAGTACAATTCAATGTTATGGATTCTGTCATTTTGTATTGGATGAACCAGGAATTTGTGTTTGAATTTGAATTTAGTATTTTAATGTGAATTGTCATTTGAAATTCATTTGAATTTGAATTTAGTATTTTAATGTGAATTGTCATTTGAAATTCATTTGAATTTGAATTTTAGTAATTTAATTTGAATTTCAGCGTAGTTTGAGTTTCAATTTAGTGTAATTTAAATTTGAATCGAATCATTTTCAAGCCAATCGTAATAACTGCAATGACCAACAAAATCGACATGGTTTTCAAATATTAAAATATATTAAATCTACGACGTCATCAAGGTGTAGCGCTTAGCGACATCTTAGGTGTATCGTAATTTAACGTTAAACTTAAAGTGTCGTTCGAAAAAAAAAAAGACACTAAATCTACGGCACTTTTAACGGCACTCTGAAAGTATCGTTTAAACCGTTAAAACGACACTATACAACTATCTTAAAACGGCTTATTTCCACTAGTGGTAGATTCCAGTTTCCATATTTCCTTCCAAGGATATATATGAGTATCATTTGCATATTTTTCATTGATTTGTCTGTCATATATGGATTGGACAGTAAATTTTCCTGTTTGGGTTAGGCTCCATTTTATAGTGTCTTCAGTATTTGGGAAATGGTTTGTCTGGAGAATAAGGTTTTGAATATCCTGAGTAAACCATGGATCTAGAACATCAGTGTCTCACTCTCCATGGGTATTGAAAAGTTGATTGACTGTTTAAGGCTTGGAGGGCATTGAGGTGGTTTTTGAATTATGTCAGGTAGTTTTTCAATCCATCTATCCTCCCAAATGTGAATATTAGTGCCATCTCCTATCTTCCAAATATAATATTTTTGAATGCAAGAGATGCCTTCCAGAATTCCTTTCCGAATTCAAGAATCAGTGTTCTTTGGTTTGATATCCATTCTGATAACTTCTTAGTTCGAAAATGTGATGCCTTCATGGTACGGGGTCCATGGAGAATTTGTTTCTTCTATTAATCTCCAAGAAATTTTTGAGATCATGGCTAGATTGAAGTACTCCATATTTTTGAATCCCAATCCCCCTAGTTCTTTTGGTTTGTTGACAACATCCCAAACAATGTAGAATAGACCTTTAGATTTGTCTTGTTATTTGTTCCAAAAAAAGTCTCTTTGTATAGCATACACTACACCAAATCAGAATTTTGTCATGTGCTATACCATTACTAATTAGATTTGTAACGGTTATAGCCGTAGCAAATAGGCCGTTATTAATAATTGTGATGGCATTTTGTAACGTTTTTATCTGTGACAATCTCCAGATACAGTCACATTTTAAAAGCGTTACAAAAGTTAATAGTCACAATTGAACTAATTTTAAGATTGCGACACGTGTCATATTTGTCACATTTATCTTAACGGTTTTAACTGTTACAGTATATTTACCACGATTGAGTGCCCGACACGTGTCACTTTTGGTACGATTACAAAGAACACCTTTAAGTGTTGCCACTATTTTGCAACAAATTTTTTTGAGAACACGTGTCATCCTTCTAAGCGCTTACTCTTAAACGATGACACGTGGTTTTTTTAATTACATTTGTTGTCACAGTAAAACCAATGACAATTTTTTAAATTACAATTAAAAAAAAATGGATAGCCCAAACCATTTTCATGGACCTGGGCTTCCAGTTTGTTTACAGGCCTGCAATCATGAACCTGCACTTTCAGTTTACAGGTCTGAAGTGGAGCACAAATAAACCTGCAACTATCCATATTTTACCAACTATAATTTTTACATTCTAGCTTTTTCTACAGATCTGAAAAACACAACACTCATACATGATATTTATTAAGACGCACACAAGGAACACCATTTTAAGATCCTGTCATTAAGCAATATAGTCGCACAAAATGAGTGCTTAACTTGACAAATTACAAATCGTACGCCCCCTACAGTTGATATACAAAGCTCCCAAAGACGCAATAAATGAGATGCTTGAAGAACTGTTTAAACTCAAATTGGGATAGCATTCTAACTATGGAATTTGAGTAGCGACAAGAGAGTAATAAAGATGTATACACTAATTAAAGGAACACACCCTATCAACTTCAATTGTGTGAACAAGCGCCAGGATAACTTGATGATGTTTCATTCTTATCCTCTAGAGTATCTCTCTCACAATCCCGTGAATGCATCAGAAAGTTAGAATACGACAAAAAACTTGGACCAAAGTAGACTTGATCGGCTTGATGCTTAAACCACCAAAGTATGCTTAAGACTTGACAGAGAGGCGTTTTATGTTAAAATTTTAGCTGGATATACCCAATTCCAGAAGGGTTTGATGCTTGGTAAAGCGAAACAAGAAACAAAGAAGAAGGCATACAAACAATAACCATAACAAGATGATAATTCAAAGATCCTAGATTAGCCAAACCTCCATTGTTGATAAGCACATAAGTTTAAAAACTTTAATTGAAATAGTTGGAAACATCACAATGTTAATAAGGAAGAAAGGTCAACTGTACATTAAGCGTATTTGCCGACTCATTTACGATCCTACTTTAGGCACACAATGTCAAAATGAAACTGCAAAGCATCTCTTTAGGCAAGTGAAGTTCACTATATGTCATAACACTGATATTCCATACTCATTTTATGGCACATTCCCGTGGTCTATATTGATTTCATCATGTTAACATATCATTTTCTCGATTTCACATTATCAAAGTTAACATACTTACCACACATAAAAGCTGAGGTCCTCGTAATCAATGTAAAAAACCAGTCAATGTTTGCGAGAAAGGTGTAAAATAAAATGCAACAAATACACATTTACTGTGAGAATACATACACTGCGACTACTTATCATATTATATTGACAAACACTGTCTGATGGCTGTCGCTTTCTAATATCACTACAAGCTTTTTCTTACAATGTATTAACATCAACAACTTAAAGAGAAAAACAGATAGTGAACTAAAAGCTTAGCAATGAGGGAGAACTTTACCCTGACAAGCCTGTATTTAGGCTCAAATGTCTTTGCATTATCAACAAAGTGGGTGCTGAACTTGAACACAAAAATAGAACTAGTATCCTTCACTTTATACATTTTTGCCAACTTCTCCTTTAATTCCGCCTACAAGGTCACAACAACCAAAATCAACAGAGGGTTTAGATTAAGAAAATACATCAAGTCATAAGGTTTAGATTAAGAAACCGAAAGTTACCGTCGCAGCTCGTAGATGCAGTTAATGAGACAAGGCATGTCTTTTACCGACCTCGCGCCGTTGTTGTGCATACGGTGTCGCCTTCTCCCCTTGATTGGAGAGGCTACTTTGGTAAGTAGAACATCAGCCTCTTTAGCCACGCCCTTCAAAAGTCGATCCCAACCAAAATAGTGATCAACACGGATATAATTGCTCCACAAATACAATTATACATGTAACTTAAGCAAGACAAAAAGATAAAATACCCATAATAGTTAAAATTGAATTTTACCAATTCGATCCGCGTGAGAATTGCTAGCACTTGATGAAGCATTATTCAATCCACCTACAATAGCAACATGCGTTTTCCGAATGAAATTACACTTAATAGAAAATCTCGCACACATTTAGGCAATACAAACTAGAAGATATAAAACCAAGCAGAATACTACAAAGAAAACATGCCAAATATACAATACATAACCCGCATAATGAAATAAATAGTCTTAGTCGAAACAAGGCACAAGTAACACTAAAATTCAACTCAAACCAAAATAAATAAATAAATAAAAATCACACGAAACAAGAAAGTCGGGAGCATCGTTGTCCGCACACCTGTGTATCCAATAGAATAATAATCCACCATATGAACAAAAACATCGTATTTGGCAGATTCAAATGCTTAGCAAAGACTGTAAACAATAAATCCAAGTACCGTAATTCATCAATACAAATATGAAACCCACCAAATGACATCCAAATATCTCTACCAAAATCCTAATTTCAACCAATAATGTGGAATGTTTTGTAACCCCAAGTTCTCAAAGACTTCACGCAGAACAAAAATATAAAAACTAATCGGTCATGAGCATCGTATAAGATGCAAAAATGGAATAAAACTCACAAGCCATCTGGGCAGCTCAAAGGAAATTAAGATAAAAGTCAGGAATAACATGTAGTGTTTGCTAATTCTCTAGCATCACTTAAACCACCAATTTTGTATATACATAGGAAATTCATTGAAGAAGATTACAAAGAGTAAGCAAGTGACAAAGCAGGGGAAACCCAAAGAGGAAAGGAGAAACAGACTCCACCAACCCAAACCTAAGAGACCTTAAAAACCACAAAACCAAAAGACTAAGTTACAAAAACATACCCCAGCTTGTAAGACTATATTAAGTGAGGTTTGTCATTGCAAGAGCTAGACTAGAGGCATATTCAAACGCGAAAGGCACATAAAACCTAAGGTGTCGTAGCTAGACAGACACAAATAAGATAAAAGGACCATAACAATAAGACGTCACCAATTGAAGAAATAAGAAGTGAAGAACTTACATTTCAAAGACATGACATCGACAACAAACATCAACACAAGTCGCCATTCGTTGTCCTGTTTTACACTCGACTATGAATCAACAATTTACACTAGCCGAATGCCCGTAAGTACCTATTCCACTCCTAACAAAATACACAACAAATTTGTTAATTAGAACAAAGGGTTCAAAAGACTCAAGAGATTCTTTCTGTGTATATCTCCATACTTTATAACAAAATGGATAGTCAACAAAGACTTGCACACCAAGAACACAATTTCATACAGGAAGATCTCAAGCACCATCCTTCCTTTACCTACACCACCACCAAGCCAACGACCATGAAACCAACAAATCAAATCACTCCGATTAATGATTAAGTAACCACACTACAAGCACAAGAATTGAATCTTTGGTCCGATTCACTAACCTCAATTCATTACGCATGCTAATGTAGTTGCAAAGCAAAATAAGTACTAAAGAGGTAATGCTAGTTTCACGCCGCAATGAAGTTATATAGGTCCCGCAATCACAATCATTTGATTTGAAGTTTAGATTGTAACCACGTAAATCAAATCACAAATCAATAAGACCGAACTCAAACTTACATATAAAATGATAAACGAATTGAAGGCCGAGGGATTGACACCTAGGTTGTTCCCTTATTGGTTCATCAAATCAGAATCATTAAGGTGTGAAACTCCATCTCTTTCTGAAGAACCAAAGGCTCATTCTTCTCACTTACGTTCTTTTCAAAATCAAGAACTTCATGGATCTACCATATAAAACGGTAAAATCCATATTAACTCAACACCCACCCCACAAATCTCAGATCTATGAGATTAAATTCAATTAGAGAAACCAAAACAAGACCCAAACGTAAAAAGCCCCGTAAATCTTAAACCTAAATAACTTCTACTTATAAATCCCATATAAAATTAAAAGCAAACAAAATTAAACCCTATCAAATTCATAGAAACATATGGGAAGATGTACATAAATCAAACTCAAAACTAAAATTCATAAAAATATAGAGATTAGGTTTAAAACGAAAGTTACCGAAAATTGAATTTTCCTTCTAAAATATGGGTTTTGATTATGAGATGAGTTCAAGAGATCTCGTAAATCAGATTGAGAACAGAAAAAGATAAAATAAAATTGCTTAAGCTCAATCTTATAAAAGCAATCTCACAAATCGACCGAGTTCAACAGATCTCATGAATTGGGTTTCCTCTCGTATAATATTTCTTTTGATTTGGATGATTGAGTTCGATTTCAAGAGATTTCAAGAGAATAAAATGGGAAGGAGAAGTATCAGGGGGAAAAAAAAGTGAGAGGGTGAGAATTGAGAGGCGGAGGAAAAATAGAAAGAGATTAGGTTTAATTTTCTCTCTCTTCTATGAATATATACGAAAACCTAATAGTTTCCTCGACTAACTAATCAACGAGATAAAAGGACACAATATCTTGTTTGTGTTTTCCCCACATGTACCTTAACTCGATTTTGGTGTGGTAAAGCATTGACCCAATTTAATTGGTCCACAAATATTTGATGGTAAGCTTCTTGTCATGTGTCAAAAATTATACTCCCTCCGTCCCACTATTAGATAACCTACTTAGTTCAAAATATTGTCTCACTATTAGTTGACCTATCTCATTAAATAAGAGAATATTTCTAAAACTATCCTTTGATTGATTATAATTAGTATAAGAAATATGTATAATTTGGTATCCATGTTTATATTCGTTATTTAGGTGTTTTAAAATGCCTTTCAATGATACAAAGTTTACTTAAAAATCCATGTTATCGTTTGTGAGATAAATCATTTTTAAATTTGACAAGTTATTATCCATAAGGGTATAATTGTAAAAATACATAAAACACTCCTTTCCATTTGTTGCCTTAAGAATTGTGCAAACTTGAACTAGGTCATCTAATAGTGGGACTTGAGGGGAGTATTTGCTAGAGTTATACCCGAAGTTTCTCGTTCGGATGAACCAAGATGAAATATATCTGAATTGAACATCACAGTTCAAAGATTACTAGAGTTAGACTCCCGAGTTTCTCGTTCTGGATGAACTTGAGAAGAAATATATCGAATTAAACATCACAGTTCAAAGATTACTAGAATTAGACCTAAGTTTCTCGCTCTGGATGAACTGGAGACGAAAAAATCATAATTGAACATCACAGTTCAAAGATTACTAAAGTTAGACTCGAGTTTCTCGTTCGGGTGAACCGGAGCCGAAATATATCTCGAATTGAACATCACAGGTTCAAATATTACTAGAGGTAGAGCTGAGTTTCTCTTTCGGATGAACCGAGACGAAATATATCATAATTGAACATCACAGTTCAAAGATTATTAGAGGTAAAGATGAGTTTCTCTTTAGGGTGAACTCGGAGACGAAATATATCATAATTGAACATCACAGTACAAAGATTACTAAAGTTAGACTCCGAGTTTCTCGTTCGGGTGAACTGGAGACGAAATATATCATAATTGAACATCACAAAGTTCAGGGATTACTAAAGTTAGACTCCGAGTTTCTCGTTCGGGTGAACCGAGACCAAATATATCCGAATTGAACATCACAGTTCAAATATTACTAGAGGTAGAGCTGAGTTTTTTCTTTCGGATGAACTGTAGACGAAATATATCATAATTGAACATCACAGTTCATGGATTACTAAAGTTAGACTCGAGTTTCTGTTCGGGTGAACCGGAGACGAAATATATCCGAATGAACATCACAGTTCAAAATTACTAGAGTTAGACCTAAGTTTCTCGTTCTGGATGAACTCGGAGACGAAAAATATCATAATTGAACATCACAGTTCAAAGATTACTAAAGTTATACTCGAGTTTCTCGTTCGGGTGAACTGGAGACGAAATATATCCTAATTGAACATCACATGTTCAAATATTACTAGAGGTAGAGCTGAGTTTCTCTTCGATGAACTCGGAGACGAAATATATCATAATTGAACATCACAGTAAATGGATTACTAAAGTTAGACTCGAGTTTCTCGTCGGTGAACCGGAGACGAAATATATCCGAATTGAACATCACAGTTCAAAAATTACTAGAGTTAGACCTAAGTTTCTCGTTCGGATGAACCGGAGACGAAAAAAAATATCATAATTGAACATCACAGTTCAAAGATTACTAAAGTTATACCTGAGTTTCTCGTTCGGGTGAACTGGAGACGAAATATATCTGAATTGAACATCACAGGTTCAAATATTACTAGAGGTAGAGCTGAGTTTCTCTTTCGGATGAACCGGAGACAAATTATATCATAATTGAACATCACAGGTAAATGGATTACTAAAGTTAGACTCCGAGTTTCTCGTTCGGTGAACTCGGAGACGAAATATATCCGAATTGAACATCACAGTTCAAAAATTACTAGAGTTAGACCTAAGTTTTCGTTCGATGAACCTGAGATGAAAAATATCATAATTGAACATCACAAGTTCAAAGATTACTAAAGTTAGACTCCGAGTTTTCGTTCGGGTGAACGGGAGACGAAATATATCCGAATTGAACATCACAGTTCAAATATTACTGTAAGATTCCTTCTAGATATTCTATGAAACCTTAAATAACCCTATTTCTCGCATATTGTATGCGTTTCAGATCCGAGATCGAAACTCCGCCGCGAGTTGACTACTCTAAGTCGAAACTTGGTAAGAATGACGAATCCATCCATTTACTGTAAGATTCCTTCAAGATATTCTACGAAACCTTAAAAAAATCCTATTTCGTATATTGTATGCGTACTTGTGATCCGAGATCGAAACCCCGGCCGCGAGTTGACTACTCTAAGTCCGAAATTCGGAAGAACGACGAATCCATCCATTTACAGGTAAGATTCCTTCTAGATAATATACGAAACCTTAAATAACCCTATTTCTGCATATTGTATGCGTAACAGGATCCGAGATCGAAACCTAGCCGCGAGTTGACTACTCTAAGTCGAAACTTGGTAAGAATGACGAATCCATCCATTTACTAGTAAGATTCCTTCGAGATATTCTATGAAACCTTAAATAACCCTATTTCTGCATATTGTATGCGTACCACGATCCGAGATCAAAACCTCGCCGCGAGTTGACTACTCTAAGTCAGAAACTTGGTAATAATGACGAATCCATCCATTTACGGGGTAAGATTCCTTCAAGATATTCTACGAAACCTTAAAAAAACCCTATTTCGTATATTGTATGCGTTTGTGATCCGAGATCGAAACCCGCCGCGAGTTGACTACTCTAAGTCGAAATTTTGAAGAACGACGAATCCATCCATTTACAGGTAAGATTCCTTCTAGATATTATACGAAACCTTAAATAACCCTATTTCCGCATATTGTATGCGTACCAGGATCCGAGATCGAAACCTGGCCGCGAGTTGACTACTCTAAGTCAGAAACTTGGTAAGAATGACGATTTACGGGTAAGATTCCTTCGAGATATTCTATGAAACCTTAAATAACCCTATTTTCGCATATTGTATGCGTACTCAGATCCGAGATCGAAACCCGGCCGCGAGTTGACTACTCTAAGTCGAAACTTGGAAAGAATGACGAATCCATCCATTTACGGGTAAGATTCCTTCAAGATATTCTACGAAACCTTAAAAACCCTATTTCTGTATATTGTATGCGTACAAGGATCCGAGATCGAAACCTGGCCGCGAGTTGACTACTCTAAGTCAGAAATTCGGTAAGAACGGCGAATCCATCCATTTACAGGTAAGATTCCTTGTACATATTATACGAAACCTTAAATAACCCTATTTCTGCATATTGTATGCGTACTAGGATCCGAGATCGAAACCGCCGCGAGTTGACTATTCTAAGTCGTAAACTTGGTAAGAATGACGAATCCATCCATTTAAGGTAAGATTCCTTCAAAATATTCTACGAAACCTTAAAAACCCTATTTCTCGTATATTGTATGCGTACCAGATCCGAGATCGAAACCCGGCCGCGAGTTGACTACTCTAAGTCGAAATCTTGAAGAACGACAAATCCATCCATTTACTGTGTAAGATTCTTTCTAGATATTATACGAAACCTTAAATAACCCTATTTCGCATATGTATGCGTAACAGATCCGAGATCGAAACCGGCCGCGAGTTGACTACTCTAAGTCGAAACTTGGTAAGAATGACGAATCCATCCATTTACGGTAAGATTCCTTCGAGATATTCTATGAAACCTTAAATAACCCTATTTCTCGCATATTGTATGCGTACCAAGATCCGAGATCGAAACCCGGCCGCGAGTTGACTACTTTAAGTCGAAACTTGGTAAGAATGACGAATCCATCCATTTACGGTAAGATTCCTTCAAGATATTCTACGAAACCTTTAAAAACCCTATTTCAGTATATTGTATGCGTACTGTGATCCGAGATCGAAACCCGGCCGCGAGTTGACTACTCTAAGTCGAAATTGGTGAAGAACAACGAATCCATCCATTTACTGGTGTAAGATTCCTTCTAGATATTCTACGAAACCTTAAAAATCCTATTTTCGCATATTGTATGCGTACTAGGATCCGAGATCGAAACTCGCCGCGAGCCGACCGCTCTAAGTCGAAACTTGGTTGAATGACAAATCCATCAATTTACTGTGTAAGATTCCTTCAAATATTCTACGAAACCTTAAAAAACCATATTTCAAGATATTGTATGCGTACTGTGATCCGAGATCGAAACTCGGCCGCGAGGTGACTATTATAAGTCGAAATCAGAAGAACGATTTAATTCATCCATTTACAAGTAAGATTCCTTCGAGATATTCTACGAAACCTTAAACAAACCCTTTTATGCATATATGTATGCATACCTGTGCTCTAAGATCGAAACCCGGCCGCGAGTTGACTACTCTAATTCGTAAATTTAAGAACAACGAGTCCATCCATTTACAGTAAGATTCCTTCTAATATTCTACGAAACCTTAAAGAAACCCTATTTCTGCATATTGTATGCAAACCAGGCTCCGTGATCGAAACCCGACCGCGAGTTGACTACTCTAAGTTAGAAACTTGGTAAGAACGACGAATCCATCCATTTACAAGTACGAAACCTTAAACAAACCCTATTTTTTTATATTGCATGCAAACCAGGCTCCGAGATCGAAACCTGGCCGCGAGTTGACTACTCTAATTCAGAAATTCAGAAAGAACGACGAATCCATCCATTTAAAGGTAAGATTTCTTCTAGATATTCTACGAAACCTTAAACAAGCCCTATTTATGCATAAATGTATGCATACTAGGCTCTTAAATCGATACCTGGCCGCGAGTTGACTACTCTAAGTCAGAAACTTGGTAAGAACGAAGAAACCATCCAGGTTCGAAGATTACTAAAGTTAAACTTGAGTTTCTCATTCATGTGAACTGAAGAAGAAATATATCAGATTCAAAAACATCATAGGTTAAGATTACTAAAGTTAGACCTGAGTTTCTAATTCAGGTGAACTGGAGAAGAAATATATCAGATTCGAAAACATCACAGGTTAAGAATACTAAAGTTAGACCTGAGTTTCTCATTCGGGTGAACTGAAAATGAAATTTATCAAATTTGAACATCCCGAGTTCAAAGATTACCGTGAGTTAGAATCGATTTTTTAGATTCTGATGAACATCGCCATTAGAGTTAGACCGAGTTTCTAACTCTAGTAACCTGTAACATCAGAATTGTACATCACGGGTTCAAAGATTACTAGAGTGAAAATGACAAGACTACCCTTATTGGAAATAAGTAAAGTAATATTACAGATTAAGAAAATGACCATATTACCCTTATCGGATATAAGTAAAATAAATAGTACAAACAATAAAAATGACCATATTACCCTTACTAGAAATTAGTGCAATAAATATCATGGAGATAGTGAAAATGACCAGACTACCCTTATCTAAATAAGTGAAATAAATATTACAGATTGTGAAAATGACCATATTACCCTTACTAGAAATAAATGCAATAAATATCACATTGACATAGTTGAAAATGACCATATTACCCTTACTAGTAATTAGTGCAATAAATATCATGGAGACAGTTAAAATGACCATACTAACCTTATTTAAATAAGTAAAGTAAATATTATAGATCGTGAAAATGACTATTTTACCCTTATCGAAGTAATTGCAATAAATATTGGGAGATCGTAAAAATGATTGCACCACCCTTATCGAATATGAGTAAAGTAATTATTACAGTCGCTAAAAATGACCATTTTACCCTTAGGGAAATAAGTGCAATAAATATTTTGAGACCGTCAAAATGACCAAACTACCCTTATTCGAAATAAGTGCAATAAATATCACATTGATTTATGAAAATTACCATACTGTTTTTATCGGAAATAAGTGCAATAAATATTATGGAGATCGTGAAAATGACGAGACCACCTTTTCTTGATATGAGTAAAGTAAGTAGTATAGCCTATGAAAATGACCATTTTACCCTTGGGGAAATAAATGCAATAAATGTTATGGATATTGTGAAAATGACCATACTACACTTATCTGGAATAAGTAAAGTAAATATCATTGACGAGTGAAAATGACCAAATTACCCTTACTAAAAATTAGTGCAATAAATACATGGTGACAAAGAAAATGACCAGACTATCCTTATAGGAACTAAGTCAAGTAAATATTATAGTATGTGAAAATGACCATTTTACCCTTATCATGCTCTCCATTACATTTATTAACCTTATTTCGTAAGGGTAAAATGGTCATTTTCACGTACTATAATATTTACTTGACTTATTTCCTATAAGGATAGTCCAGTCATTTTGATGATCTCCATAATGTTTAATGCACTAATTTCCAAAGAAGGGTAATATGGTCATTTTCACAAAAGATGAAATATTTACGTTACTTATTTCCGATAAGGGTAGTTTGGTCATTTTCTGATAGCTCTCCATAATATTTAGTGCATATATTTCCAATAAGGGTAAAGTGTCATTTTCATAGTATGTAATATTTACTTTACTTATTTTTGATAAGAGCAGTTTGGTAACTTTCAAAGTATCCATGATATTTATTGCACTTATTTCCAGTAAGGGTAATATGGTCATTTTCAGTCTGTAATATTTACTTTACTTATTGGGTAGTTTGATCATTTTTATAGTCCCCATGATATTTATTGTATTTATTTAATATGGTCATTTTCACAGTCTGTAATATTTACTTTACTTGTTTCTGATAAGGGTAGTCTGGTCATTTTCATAGTCTCCTTAATATTTATTACACTTATTTCCAAGAAGGGCGTATGGTCATTTTCACTTTCTATAATATTCACTTTACTTATTTCCTATAAGGATAGTCCGGGTCATTTTGACAGTCTCCATAATATTTATTACACTAATTTCCATTAAGGGTAATATGGTCATTTTCATAGTTTGTAATATTTACTTTACTTATTTCCGATAAGGGTAGTAATTGGTCATCTGCACAGTCTCTATTACATTTATTAACCTTATTTCCAGTAAGGGTAAAATGGTCATTTTCACATACTATAATATTTACTCGACTTATTTTTGATAAGGGCAGTTTGGTCATTTTATAGTCTCCCTGATGTTTATTGCATTAATTTCTAGTAAGGGTAATATGGTCATTTTCACAAATCCGAAATATTAACTTTACTTATTTTTAATAAGGGTAGTCTGGTCATTTTCACACTCTAAATAATATTTATTGCACTAATTTCTAGTAAGGGTAATATGGTCATTTTCACAGTCTGTAATATTTACTTTACTTATTTCCAATAAGGGTAGTCTGGTCATTTTCCCTGTTTCCATAATATTTATTGCATATGTTTCCAATAAGGGTAAAGTGGTCATTTTCATAGTCTATAATATTTACTTTAATTATTTTTGATAAGGGTAGTTTGGTAATTTTCATAGTCTCCATGATATTTATTGTACTTATTTCCATTAAGGGTAATATGGTCATTTTCAAATTGTAATATTTACTTTACTTATTTTCGATAAGGGTAGTTTGGTAATTTTCATAGTCTCCATGATATTTATTGTATTTATTTCCAGTAAGGGTAATATGGTCATTTTCACAGTCTATAATATTTTACTTTACTTATTTATGATAAGGGTAGTCTCGGTCATTTTCATAATCTCCTCGAATATTTATTACACTTATTTCAAAGTAAGGGTAAAATAGTCATTTCCATAGTATGTAATATCTACCTTACTTATTTCGATAAGGGTAGTTTGGTCATTTTCATAGTCTCTATGATATTTATTGCACTTATTTCTCAGAAGTGTAATATAGTCATTTTCATAGTCTCCATGATATTTATTGCACTTATTTCTAAGTAAGGGTAATATGGTCATTTTCACAGTAAGGTTAATATGGTCGTTTTCAAAATGTGTAATATTTCCTTTACTTATTTCCGATAAGGGTAGTTTGGTCATTTCCACATTCTCCATTATTTCTAGTAAAGGGTAAGATGGTCATTTTCACTATTCTGTAATATTTTCTTTAC
Organism: Papaver armeniacum; assembly: GCA_023531295.1. Classification (NCBI taxonomy): domain Eukaryota; kingdom Viridiplantae; phylum Streptophyta; class Magnoliopsida; order Ranunculales; family Papaveraceae; genus Papaver; species Papaver armeniacum. The sequence goes on from JAJJWW010012939.1 coordinate 291,261, forward strand.
TTATTTCTTATAAGGGTTGTATGGTTATTTTCATAGTCAGTAATATTTACTTTACTTATTTCCGATAAGGGTAGTTTGGTCATTTTCACAACCGTATAATATTTTGTTGCACTTTTTTCCATTAAGGGTAATATGGTCATTTTAATAAATCAGTAATATTTACTTTACTTATTTACTTTAAGGGTAATATGGTCATTTTAACAGTCTGGGTAATTTTCACCGTCTTCTAAGAAGCAGATATGTCAAAGTCAAATTTCTATAAAGTCATGACTTGTTGACTTGGTCTTGATCATGTTTTCTAATATTAAGAAAATTAAAAGAAAAAGAAAAATATATTTTGATTTATAGAAATGAAATATAATTGTTAGTTTGTACAAATGTGGGAAAATTAGTGACAAGTAAAATTCAAAGTGTTATAATTTTGGGGTTGTTTTAGATGTTGTGAAATATTTGGGTGGAATCATCACTTTGATTTATAATTGTGATTGTATGTAAAATTGTCAACAAATATTATTGTGACTAATAAAAGAATTTAATATTCCTAATTATTATCACGAATACAAAATTTAATAACAGCTTATAATCTGTTTGTGGACTTATCACAGTGTATCTCGTGAGAAAAAAAATAAACCGTGATAAAGTTGACCGTTACAAAATCCTGATTTTGGTGTAGTGATATTTATCTCTTTGCAGGTGCCCTTTGGGATCTTGAATCAATTAATTTGATATATGCTTGATGTTGAGGTGGCAGTTTGGATCATAGTAACTTTTTTAGATGTAGATAGATCTGTTTCCAACCACCAAGTCTGAACTTTAATTTTTCAACACAAGGCTTGAAGGCTTGGACTTTGCTTCTGTTGGTGAAGAGAGGGGATCTCAAGTATTTGTTAGAAGTGCTAATCCTTTGAACATGCATGGCATCACTTATGTTGTCTGCAATGTCTGGGGCAGTGTTCTTGCTGAAGAAGATTAGTGATTTAGAAAAATTTATCAACTGTCCAGAGGAATGACCAAAGTCTTGAAATATCTTGATTAAATTGTTACATTCTTCCATATTGGCTTTGCAGAAAATCATGTAGTCATCATCAAAGAGGAGGTGATTAATTGCAAGTGCTTCACTGTAAACTTTTATCCCATGTATGAGTCCATGTGATTCAGCATAGGTCAGATATCTAGATAGAGCCTCCATGCAGAAAAGGAACAGATAAGGTGAGAGGGGATTTCCTTGTCTGAGGCCTCTAGTAGGTTTGAAGAACTTTCCAGGTGAACCATTCACCAAAACAGAAAGGTTGGTGGTGGAGATGCATTGATGAACTAGATTGCACCATTGAGAGCTGAATCCCATTTGGCTCATAACTTTGACAAGGAATTCCCAGTTAACCCTATCAAAAGCTTTGGCTATATCAATCTTAATGCCCATTGTACCATTAGCTCCTTTTTTCCCTGTTCTGGTATTCATATGGTGTATAAGTTCATGAGCTATGGCTATGTTGTCTGAAATTGTCTGACATGAATGAAGGTAGACTGAAAAGGGGATATAAGGTTGGGTAAAAGAGGTTTAAGTCCTTGAGAAATGAGTTTAGATATGATTTTGTAGGTGGTATTGCATAAGGATATAGGTCGTAAATGGAAGTCGATACTAGGATTCTCAGTTTTGGGAATTAGGGAAATGAAAGTAGAGTTCATCTCTTTAAGAAGATAGCCAGAAGTAAAGAAGTTTTGCACCATGGTGATGGTGTCTTCACCAACAACATCCCAGTTGGCTTGGAAGAATTTTGGTGGGAAGCCATTAGGACCTGGAGCCTTATCACCTGTCATACTAAAAAGAATGTTTTTGATTTCCACAACATCAGGGAGCCTTAAGAGGTTATTATTGTCAGTGCTGGTGATAGTGGTGGGTATGAGATTTATGAGGGATTCATTGATGTTTATAGGTTCAGCAGTAGCAATAGTAGTTGTAGGATCAGAATATCGCAACACCAACATCCTTGCTAAATCCATAAACAACATATTGCGAAGATGTCGCAGATGGATAATAAAAATGACGCAACGGATGACGACAACCTGAACACGAGAAAGATATGAAGACCTAGCGAGATTTAGTAGTGTTGTGAGATTTTACATTTGTACACTCGCGAGAATGTCGCAAGTCAGATCCGAAAATAAAGGATAACTTAGCAGTCATCCACTATGTAATGTCGTATATAAAGAGCCGAATAAGCTTAAGAGAGGGGAGATCTTTTTCGAGTGTTGAGCAAGTCATTAGGAGAGAGAAAGTTCCAAGCGGTTGTTAATTCTTTGGTTTATTTCCTTTTCATCTTGTAACATTGGTGAGATTAATTAAGAAAGATTGTGATTGTTCATCTTCAAATGACTTAATTGTATGAATTCTTGTGAGGGGTGTAGTGTGGGATTTCCTCCAACTACATAATGGCGCTAGAAACAGGGACTGATTGAAGATTGATATTGTGATTTGAAAGAATTTGGAGTAGTAAGAAAGGAATTTCATTTAATTTTCAACAATTCACTGAGATTGAAAAATGGCTAGAAGAAGACGTGCATCAAAACAACCAATAACTGTCAGAAGGAGTAGGAGACTTTCTGGAGAAGGGAAAGATGAAATGGGGGAATCTTCAAGAATGAACACAAGGAACAATGGACAAAATCAAGTTCAACCGCCAATTCAACGTACACCAATACAAAATAGAACGGTGGATTATGACAGAGTGAGCGTGCATACTTGCCGATCAGATTCTGTAGACGAAAGGGGAGAAGAGCAGCAATTAGGAAACAATGGACGAGAGGAGAGAGACCAAGAAGTGATTGGAGAAATAATTCATGGGAATTAAGAGATCGCAGCATTAGAGACATTAAGACAAACAATACATGAAGAAAGGCGATTAGAAGCAGAAGAGCGTGCAAATTTGACAAGGCAAAATCATGAGTTGAGGATGGAAAACATGAGATTACAAAATAGAAGGTCAAGAAGCACTACAAGGTCAATTTCAAGATCAGTTCGAGAAGAAATAAGACGAAATTTACCTGTAGAAAATGCTAATGAAGAAACTCGAGAGGAAGTACAAAATCCAGGTGAAGAATGTCGCGAAAGAAGAGAAATAATGGAAGATCGTTATATCAAACGTGCTGAAATTCTCCAGAATGGATAAAATGATAAAAATCAGGGGAATTGACAACCTCAAGAGCAAAATAATCAAGATGGTGAAGAAAATCAGGAAGAAGGAAGGAGAATATTACAAGGAAGAGATATTCAAAGGAATCAGCGAACAATTGAAGAAGAAATAGAGAGACATTATGCTGAAAAACCACGTCTAGCTTGCGAAAGAGAGAGGTTGAGAGCATAAATGGAGGAAAAAGATCTCCTAGAGGCAGTTCGCCAGAACAATCATGATAATTGAGAAAGAAGGCGTTTAATTAGGGGTTGAATCCTTTTTATTTCTTTTCTTGAATGATTTTGGACTAAATTTATGAGTACAATTCAATGTTATGGATTCTGTCATTTTGTATTGGATGAACCAGGGAATTTGTGTTTGAATTTGAATTTAGTATTTTAATGTGAATTGTCATTTGAAATTCATTTGAATTTGAATTTAGTATTTTAATGTGAATTGTCATTTGAAATTCATTTGAATTTGAATTTTAGTAATTTAATTTGAATTTCAGCGTAGTTTGAGTTTCAATTTAGTGTAATTTAAATTTGAATCTAATCATTTTCACCCAATCGTAATAACGCAATCAAATTAAACAAAATCGACATGGTTTTCAAATATTAAAATATATTAAATCTACGACGTCATCAAGGTGTAGCGCTTAGCGACATCTTAGGTGTATCGTAATTTAACGTTAAACTTAAAGTGTCGTTCCAGAAAAAGACACTAAATCTACGACACTTTTAACGGCACTCTGAAAGTATCGTTTAAACCGTTAAAACGATACTATACAACTATCTTAAAACGGCTTATTTCCACTAGTGGTAGATTCCAGTTTCCATATTTCCTTCCAAGGATATATATGAGTATCATTTGCATATTTTTCATTGATTTGTCTGTCATATATGGATTGGACAGTAAATTTTCCTGTTTGGGTTAGGCTCCATTTTATAGTGTCTTCAGTATTTGGGAAATGGTTTGTCTGGAGAATAAGGTTTTGAATATCCTGAGTAAACCATGGATCTAGAACATCAGTGTCTCACTCTCCATGGGTATTGAAAATTTGATTGACTGTTTAAGGCTTGGAGGGCATTGAGGTGGTTTTTGAATTATGTCAGGTAGTTTTTCAATCCATCTATCCTCCCAAATGTGAATATTAGTGCCATCTCCTATCTTCCAATATAATATTTTTGAATGCAAGAGATGCCTTCCAGAATTCCTTTCCGAATTCAAGAATCAAGTGTTCTTTGGTTTGATATCCATTCTGATAACTTCTTAGTTCGAAAAATGTGATGCCTTCATGGTACTGGTCCATGGAGAATTTGTTTCTTCTATTAATCTCCAAGAAATTTTTGAGATCATGGCTAGATTGAAGTACTCCATATTTTTGAATCCCAATCCCCCTAGTTCTTTTGGTTTGTTGACAACATCCCAAACAATGTAGAATAGACCTTTAGATTTGTCTTGTTATTTGTTCCAAAAAAAGTCTCTTTGTATAGCATACACTACACCAAATCAGGAATTTTGTCACAGGCTATACCTGTTACTAATTAGATTTGTAACGGTTATAGCCGTAGCAAATAGGCCGTTATTAATAATTGTGATGGCATTTTGTAACGTTTTTATCTGTGACAATCTCCAGATACAGTCACATTTTAAAAGCGTTACAAAAGTTAATAGTCACAATTGAACTAATTTTAAGATTGCGACACGTGTCATATTTGTCACATTTATCTTAACGGTTTTAATCACATAAAGATATTTACCACGATTGAGTGCCCGACACGTGTCACTTTTGGTACGATTACAAAGAACACCTTTAAGTGTTGCCACTATTTTGCAACAAATTTTTTGAGAACACGTGTCATCCTTCTAAGCGCTTACTCTTAAACGATGACACGTGGTTTTTTTAATTACATTTGTTGTCACAAAAGAAACCAATGACAATTTTTTAAATTACAATTAAAAAAAATGGATAGCCCAAACCATTTTCATGGACCCTGGGCTTCCAGCTTGTTTACTGTGCCCGCAATCATGAACTCCGCACTTTCGCCACAGTGTCCAAGTGGAGCACAAATAAACCGCAACTATCCATATTTTACCAACTATAATTTTTACATTCTAGCTTTTTCTACAGATCCGAAAAAACACAACACTCATACATGATATTTATTAAGACGCACACAAGGAACACCATTTTAAGATCCTGTCATTAAGCAATATAGTCGCACAAAATGAGTGCTTAACTTGACAAATTACAAATCGTACGCCCCCTACAGTTGATATACAAAGCTCCCAAAGACGCAATAAATGAGATGCTTGAAGAACTGTTTAAACTCAAATTGGGATAGCATTCTAACTATGGAATTTGAGTAGCGACAAGAGAGTAATAAAGATGTAAGCACGAATTAAAGGAACACACCCTATCAACTTCAATTGTGTGAACAAGCGCCCAGGATAACTTGATGATGTTTCATTCTTATCCTCTAGAGTATCTCTCTCACAATCCTGTGAATGCATCAGGAAAGTTAGAATACGACAAAAAACTTGGACCAAAGTAGACTTGATCGCCTTGACAAGCTTAAACCACCCCGGTAGCACAGCTTAAGACTTGACAGAGGCGTTTTATGTTAAAGTTTTAGCTGGATATACCCAATTCAGAAGGGTTTGATGCTTGTAAGCGAAACAAGAAACAAAGAAGAAGGCATACAAACAATAACCATAACAAGATGATAATTCAAAGATCCTAGATTAGCCAAACCTCCATTGTTGATAAGCACATAAGTTTAAAAACTTTAATTGAAATAGTTGGAAACATCACAATGTTAATAAGGAAGAAAGGTCAACTGTACATTAAGCGTATTTGCCGACTCATTTACGATCCTACTTTAGGCACACAATGTCAAAAGGAAACTGTCAAGCATCTCTTTAGGCAAGTGAAGTTCACTATATGTCATAACACGGATATTCCATACTCATTTTATGGCACATTCCTGTGGTCTATATTGATTTCATCATGTTAACATATCATTTTCTCGATTTCACATTATCAAAGTTAACATACTTACCACACATAAAAGCCGAGGTCCTCGTAATCAATGTAAAAACCAGTCAATGTTCATGAGAAAGGTGTAAAATAAAATGCAACAAATACACATTTACTGTGAGAATACATACACTGCGACTACTTATCATATTATATTGACAAACACTGTCTGATGGCTGTCGCTTTCTAATATCACTACAAGCTTTTTCTTACAATGTATTAACATCAACAACTTAAAGAGCAAAACAGATAGTGAACTAAAAGCTTAGCAATGAGGGAGAACTTTACCATGACAAGCCTGTATTTAGGCTCAAATGTCTTTGCATTATCAACAAAGTGGGTGCTGAACTTGAACACAAAAATAGAACTAGTATCCTTCACTTTATACATTTTTGCCAACTTCTCCTTTAATTCCGCCTACAAAGTCACAACAACCAAAATCAACAGAGGGTTTAGATTAAGAAAATACATCAAGTCATAATGTTTAGATTAAGAAACCGAAAGTTACCGCGTAGCTCGTAGATGCGTTTAATGAGACAAGGCATGTCTTTTATCGACCTCGCGCCGTTGTTGTGCATACGGTGTCGCCTTCTCCCCTTGATTGGAGAGGCTACTTTGGTAAGTAGAACATCAGCCTCTTTAGCCACGCCCTTCAAAAGCCGATCCCAACTAAAAATAGTGATCAAGACAGATATAATTGCTCCACAAATACAATTATACATGTAACTTAAGCAGCACAAAAAGATAAAATACCCATAATAGTTAAAATTGAATTTTACCAATTCAGATCCGCGTGAGAATTGCTAGCACTTGATGAAGCATTATTCAATCCACCTACAATAGCAACATGCGTTTTCTGAATGAAATTACACTTAATAGAAAATCTCAGACACATTTAGGCAATACAAACTAGAAGATATAAAAACCAGCAGAATACTACAAAGAAAACATGCCAAATATACAATACATAACCTGCATAATGAAATAAATAGTCTTAGTCAGAAACAAGTCACAAGTAACACTAAAATTCAACTCAAACCAAAATAAATAAATAAATAAAAAATCACACGAAACAGTAAAGCTGGGGAGCATCAGTTGTCTGGCCACCGGCAGGTATCCAATAGAATAATAATCCACCATATGAACAAAAACATCGTATTTGCAGATTCAAATGCTTAGCAGCACTGTAAACAATAAATCCAAGTACCAGAATTCATCAATACAGCTATGAAACCCACCAAATGACATCCAAATATCTCTACCAAAATCCTAATTTCAACCAATAATGTGGAATGTTTTGCAACCCCAAGTTCTCAAGACTTCACGCAGAACAAAAATATAAAAACTAATCGGTCATGAGCATCGTATAAGATGCAAAAATGGAATAAAACTCACAAGCCATCTGGGCAGCTCAAAGGAAATTAAGATAAAAGTCAGGAATAACATGTAGTGTTTGCTAATTCTCTAGCATCACTTAAACCACCAATTTTGTATATACATAGGAAATTCATTGAAGAAGATTACAAAGAGTAAGCAAGTGACAAAGCAGGGGAAACCCAAAGAGGAAAGGAGAAACAGACTCCACCAACCCAAACCCAAGAGACCTTAAAACCACAAAACCAAAAGACTAAGTTACAAAAACATACCCCAGCTTGTAAGACTATATTAAGTGAGGTTTGTCATTGCAAGAGCTAGACTAGAGGCATATTCAAACGCGAAAGGCACATAAAACCTAAGGTGTCGTAGCTAGACAAACACAAATAAGATAAAAGGACCATAACAATAAGACGTCACCAAATGAAGAAATAAGAAGTGAAGAACTTACATTTCCAAAGTACAGATCGACAACAAACATCAACACAAGTCGCCATTCGTTGTCCGTTTTACACTCGACTATGAATCAACAATTTACACTAGCCGAATGCCCGAAGTACCTATTCCACTCCTAACAAAAAACACAACAAATTTGTTAATTGAACAAAGGGTTCAAGACTCAAGAGATTCTTTCTGTATATCTCCATACTTTATAACAAAATGGATAGTCAACAAAGACTTGCACACCAAGAACACAATTTCATACCAGAAGATCTCAAGCACCATCCTTCCTTTACCTACACCACCACCAAGCCAACGACCATGAAACCAACAAATCAAATCAGCTCCGATTAATGATTAAGTAACCACACTACAAGCACAAGAATTGAATCTTTGGTCTGCTTCACTAACCTCAATTCATCACGCATGCTAATGTAGTTGCAAAGCAAAATAAGTACTAAAGAGGTAATGCTAGTTCTCGCCGCAATGAAGTTATATAGGTCCCGCATAATCACAATCATTTGATTTGAAGTTTAGATTGTAAACCACGTAAATCAAATCACAAATCAATAAGGACCGAACTCAAACTTACATATAAACATGTACAACGAATTGAAGGCCGAGGGATTGACACCTAGGTTGTTCCCTTATTGGTTCATCAAATCAGAATTATTAAGGTGTGAAACTCCATCTCTTTCTGAAGAACCAAAGGCTCATTCTTCTCACTTACGTTCTTTTCAAAATCGAACTTCATGGATCTACCGATAAACCGTAAAATCCAGATTAACTCAACACCCACCCCACAAATCTCAGATCTATGAGATTAAATTCAATTAGGAGAAACCAAAACAGCACCCAAACGTAAAAAAGCCCCGTAAATCTTAAACCTAAATAACTTCTACTTATAAATCCCATATAAAATTAAAAGCAAACAAAATTAAACCCTATCAAATTCATAGAAACATATGGGAAGATGTACATAAATCAAACTCAAAACTAAAATTCATAAAAATATAGAGATTAGGTTTAAAACGAGTTACCGAAAATTGAATTTTCCTTCTAAAATATGGGTTTTGATTATGAGATGAGTTCAAGAGATCTCTTTAAATCAGATTGAGAAATGGAAAAAGATAAAATAAAATTGCTTAAGCTCAATCTTATAAAAAGCAATCTCACAAATCAGACCGAGTTCAACAGATCTCATGAATTGGGTTTCCTCTCGTATAATATTTCTTTTGATTTGGATGATTGAGTTCGATTTCAAGAGATTTCGAAGAGAATAAAATGGGAAGGAGAAGTACTGGGGAAAAAAAGTGAGAGGGTGAGAATTGAGAGGCGGAGGAAAAATAGAAAGAGATTAGGTTTAATTTTTCTCTCTTCTATGAATATATACGAAAACCTAATAGTTTCCTCGACTAACTAATCAACGAGATAAAAGGACACAATATCTTGTTTGTGTTTTCCCCCCACATGTACCTTAACTCGATTTGGTGTGGTAAAGCATTGACCCAATTTAATTGGTCCACAAATATTTGATGGTAAGCTTCTTGTCATGTGTCAAAAATTATACTCCCTCCGTCCCACTATTAGATAACCTACTTAGTTCAAAATATTGTCTCACTATTAGTTGACCTATCTCATTAAATAAGAGAATATTTCTAAAACTATCCTTTTGATTGATTATAATTAGTATAAGAAATATGTATAATTTGGTATCCATGTTTATATTCGTTACGTAGGTGTTTTAAAATGCCTTTCAATGATACAAAGTTTACGAAAATCCATGTTATCGTTTGTGAGATAAATCATTTTTAAATTTGACAAGTTATTATCCATAAGGGTATAATTGTAAAAATACATAAAAACACTCCTTTCCATTTGTTGCCTTAAGAATTGTGCAAACTTGAACTAGGTCATCTAATAGTGGGACTGAGGGAGTATTTGCTAGAGTTATACCCGAGTTTCTCGTTCTGGATGAATCAAGATGAAATATATCCAATCAACATCACAGTTCAAGGATTACTAGAGTTAGACTCGAGTTTCTCGTTCTGGATGAACTTGAGAAGAAATATATCATAATTAAACATCACAGTTCAAAGATTACTAGAATTAGACCTAAGTTTCTCGTTCGGATGAACTGGAGACGAAAAAAATCATAATTGAACATCACAAAGTTCAAAGATTACTAAAGTTAGACTCGAGTTTCTCGTTCGGGTGAACTGGAGCCAAATATATCTCGAATTGAACATCACAGTTCAAATATTACTAGAGGTAGAGCTGAGTTTCTCTTTCGGATGAACTGGAGACGAAATATATCATAATTGAACATCACAGGTTCAAAGATTATTAGAGGTAAAGATGAGTTTCTCTTTAGGGTGAACTGGAGACGAAATATATCATAATTGAACATCACAGGTACAAAGATTACTAAAGTTAGACCTGAGTTTCTCGTTCGGGTGAACTGGAGACGAAATATATCATAATTGAACATCACAGGTTCAGGGATTACTAAAGTTAGACTCGAGTTTCTCGCTCGGTGAACCGGAGACCAAATATATCCGAATTGAACATCACAGGTTCAAATATTACTAGAGGTAGAGCCGAAGTTTCTCTTTCGGATGAACCGTAGACGAAATATATCATAATTGAACATCACAGTTCATGGATTACTAAAGTTAGACTCGAGTTTCTCGTTTCGGTGAACTCGAGACGAAATATATCTCGAATTGAACATCACAGTTCAAAAATTACTAGAGGTAGACCTAAGTTTCTTTCGGATGAACTCGGAGACAAATTATATATCATAATTGAACATCACAGTTTAAATGGATTACTAAAGTTAGACTCGAGTTTCTCGTTCGGTGAACTCGGAGACGAAATATATCTGAATTGAACATCACAGTTCAAATATTACTAGAGGTAGAAGTTCTCTTTGGATGAACTGGAGACGAAATATATCATAATTGAACATCACAGTAAATGGATTACTAAAGTTAGACCTGAGTTTCGTTCGGTGAACTGGAGACGAAATATATCCGAATTGAACATCACAGTTCAAAAATTACTAGTTAGACCTAAGTTTCTCGTTTGATGAACTCGAAAAATATCATAATCAAACATCACAGGTTCAAAGATTACTAAAGTTATACTCGATGAACTGAGACGAAATATATCTCTAATCAAACATCACAGTTCAAATATTACTAGAGGTAGAGCCGAGTTTCTTCGATGAACCCGAGACAAATTATATCATAATTGAACATCACATGTAAATGGATTACTAAAGTTAGACTGAAGTTTCTCGCTCGGTGAACTCGGGAGACGAAATATATCTCTAATTGAACATCACGGGTTCAAAAATTACTAGAGTTAGACCTAAGTTTCTCGTTCGGATGAACCGGAGATGAAAAATATCATAATCGAACATCACAAGTTCAAAGATTACTAAAAGTTAGACTAGTTTCTCTAAGTGAACTCGGAGACGAAAGAACAATTGAACATCACATCAAATTTAGGTAAGATTCCTTCTGAGATATTCTATGAAACCTTAAATAACCCTATTTCGCATATTGTATGCGTACTAGGATCCGAGATCGAAACCCGGCCGCGAGTTGACTACTCTAAGTCGTAAACTTGGTAAGAATGACGAATCCATCCATTTACTGGTAAGATTCCTTCAAGATATTCTACGAAACCTTTAAAAACCTATTTCTCGTATATCATATGCGTACCAGATCCGAGATCGAAACCGGCCGCAAGTTGACTACTCTAAGTCGAAATTCTGTAAGAACGACGAATCCATCCATTTACAAGTAAGATTCCTTCGAGATAATATACGAAACCTTAAATAACCCTATTTATGCATATATGTATGCATACGGATCCGAGATCGAAACCGCCGCGAGTTGACTACTCTAAGTCGAAACTTGGTAAGAACAACGAGTCCATCCATTTACAGTAAGATTCCTTCAGATATTCTATGAAACCTTAAAGAAACCCTATTTCGCATATTGTATGCAAACCACGATCCGTGATCGAAACCCGCCGCGAGTTGACTACTCTAAGTTAGAAACTTGATAATAACGACGAATCCATCCATTTTACGGGTAAGATTCCTTCAAGATATTCTACGAAACCTTAAACAAACCCTATTTATTTATATTGTATGCAAAAACCAGATCCGAGATCGAAAACCGGCCGCGAGTTGACTACTCTAAGTCGAAATTCGTAAGAACGACGAATCCATCCATTTAAAGGTAAGATTTCTTCTAGATATTATACGAAACCCAAATAACCCTATTTATGCATAAATGTATGCATACCAGGCTCTTAGATCGATAACCGTCGCGAGTTGACTACTCTAAGTCGAAACTTGGTAAGAATGACGATTTACTGGTAAGATTCCTTCGAGATATTCTATGAAACCTTAAATAACCCTATTTCGCATATTGTATGCGTACAGTGATCCGAGATCGAAACCCGGCGCGAGTCGACTACTCTAAGTCGAAACTTGAAAGAAATGACGAATCCATCCATTTACGGTAAGATTCCTTCAAGATATTCTACGAAACCTTAAAAAACCCTATTTCTCGTATATTGTATGCGTACAAGGATCCGAGATCGAAACCGGCCGCAAGTTGACTACTCTAAGTCGTAAATTCGGTTAACGACGAATCCATCCATTTACAGTAAGATTCCTTGTAGATATTATAAAATCTTAAATAACCCTATTTCGCATATTGTATGCGTACTCAGATCCGAGATCGAAACCTCGGGCCGCGAGTTGACTATTCTAAGTCGAAACTTGGTAAGAATGACGAATCCATCCATTTACGGTAAGATTCCTTCAAAATATTCTACGAAACCTTAAAAAACCCTATTTCTCAGTATATTGTATGCGTACGAGATCCGAGATCGAAACTCGGCCGCGAGTCGACTACTCTAAGTCGAAATTCTAGAAGAACGACAAATCATCCATTTACAGTTAAGATTCCTTCTAGATATTATACGAAACCTTAAACAACCCTATTTCGCATATTGTATGTGTAACAGATCCGAGATCGAAACCCTGGGCCGCGAGTTGACTACTCTAAGTCGAAACTTGGTAAGAATGACGAATCCATCCATTTACTGTAAGATTCCTTCGAGATATTCTAGAAACCTTAAATAACCCTATTTTCGCATATTGTATGCGGCATCAGATCCGAGATCGAAACCGGCCGCGAGTTGACTACTTTAAGTCGTAAACTTGGTAAGAACGACAATCCATCCATTTACGGTAAGATTCCTTCAAGATATTCTACTTAAACCTTAAAAAACCCTATTTTCGTATATCAGATGCGTACCAGATCCGAGATCGAAACCCGCCGCGAGTCGACTACTCTAAGTCGAAATTCTGTAGAAGAACAACGAATCCATCCATTTATTGTGTAAGATTCTTCTAGATATTCTACGAAACCTTAAAAAATCCTATTTCTGAGATATTGTATGCGTACTAGGATCCGAGATCGAAACCTCGGCCGCGAGTTGACCGCTTCTAAGTCGAAACTTGTTGTAATGATTTAACCATCAATTTACGTGTAAGATTCCTTCAAATATTCTACCAAACCTTAAAAACCATATTTCTCGCATATCAGTATGCGTACCAGATCCGAGAGATCGAAACCCGGCCGCGAGTTGACTATTATAAGTCGAAATTCTGTAGTTAACGACGAATTCATCCATTTACAAGTAAGATTCCTTCGAGATATTCTACGAAACCTTAAACAAACCCTTTTATGCATATATGTATGCATACTGTGCTCTAAGATCGAAACCTCGGCCGCGAGTCGACTACTCTAATTCGAAATTCCAGTAAGAACAACGAGTCCATCCATTTACGGTAAGATTCCTTCTAATATTCTACGAAACCTTAAAGAAACCCTATTTCGCATATTGTATGCAAACCAGCTCCGTGATCGAAACCCGACCGCGAGTTGACTACTCTAAGTTAGAAACTTGGTAAGAACGACGAATCCATCCATTTACAAGTACGAAACCTTAAACAAACCCTATTTTTTTATATCGTGATGCAAACCAAACTCCGAGATCGAAACCCGCCGCGAGTTGACTACTCTAATTCAAAAGTAAAGAACGACTTAATCCATCCATTTAAAGGTAAGATTTCTTCTAGATATTCTACGAAACCTTAAACAAGCCCTATTTATGCATAAATGTATGCATACTAGGCTCTTAAATCGATACCTGGCCGCGAGTTGACTACTCTAAGTCAGAAACTTGGTAAGAACGAAGAAACCATCCAGTTCGAAGATTACTAAAGTTAAACTTGAGTTTCTCATTCATGTGAATCAAGAAGAAATATATCGATTCAAAAACATCATAGGTTAAGATTACTAAAGTTAGATTTGAGTTTCTAATTCAAAGAACTGAGAAGAAATATATCGATTCAAAACATCACAAAAGTTAAGAATACTAAAGTTAGACCTCGAGTTTCTCATTCGGGTGAACCGAAAATGAAATTTATCAAATTTGAACATCCCCAGTTCAAAGATTACCGAGTTAGAACCGATTTTTTAGATTCGGATGAACATCATTATTAGAGTTAGACTTTGAAGTTTCTAACTCTAGTAACTCGTAACATCGAATTGTACATCACGGTTCAAAGATTATTAGTAGTGAAAATGACAAGACTACCCTTATTGGAAATAAGTAAAGTAATATTCTGATTAAGAAAATGACCATATTACCTTTATCTGGATATAAGTAAAATAAATAGTACAAACAATAAAAATGACCATATTACCCTTACTAGAAATTAGTGCAATAAATATCATGGAGATAGTGAAAATGACCGCACTACCCTTATCTAAATAAGTGAAATAAATATTACAGATTGTGAAAAATGACCATATTACCCTTACTAGAAATAAATGCAATAAATATCACACAGACAAAGAAAAATGACCATATTACCCTTACTTAGTAATTAGTGCAATAAATATCATGAGAGACAGATTAAAATGACCATACTAACCTTATCTAAAATAAGTAAAGTAAATATTATGATCATGAAAATGACTATTTTACCCTTACCGGAAGTAATCGTAATAAATATTTCGGGAGATCGTAAAATGACTGAGACCACCCTTATCGAATATGAGTAAAGTAATTACAAATCTGCTAAAATGACCATTTTACCCTTGGGGAAATAAGTGCAATAAATATTTTGAGACCATCAAAATGACAAACTACCCTTATTCGAAATAAGTGCAATAAATATCACATCGTGGTGAAAATTACCATACTACCCTTTATCGGAAATAAGTGCAATAAATATTGCGGGAGACTGTGAAAATGACCAGACCACCTTTTCGGATATGAGTAAAGTAAGTAGCATGTACTATGAAATGACCATTTACCCTAGGGAAATAAATGCAATAAATGTTATGGATATTGTGAAAATGACCATACTACACTTATCGGAAATAAGCAAAGTAAATATCAATGACTATGAAAATGACCAAATTACCCTTACTAAAAAAATTAGCAATAAATACATGGTGACAAAGAAAATGGACTATCCTTATAGGAAATAAGTCAAGTAAATATTATAGTATGTGAAAATGACCATTTTACCCTTATCGCAGTTCATTACATTTATTAACCTTTATTTCCCGTAAGGGTAAAATGGTCATTTTCACGACTATAATATTTACTTGACTTATTTCCTATAATGATAGTCTCGTCATTTTGATAGTCTCCATAATGTTTAATGCACTAATTTCAGGTAAGGGTAATATGGTCATTTTCACAGTCTGAAATATTTACGTTACTTATTTCTGATAAGGGTAGTTTGGTCATTTTCACCGATCTCCATAATATTTAGTGCATATATTTCCAATAAGGGTAAAGTGTCATTTTCATAAGATGTAATATTTACTTTACTTATTTTTGATAAGAGCGGTTTGAGCGCTTTCAAAGTATCCATGATATTTATCAGACTTATTTCGATGAGGTAATATGGTCATTTTCTGATCTTGTAATATTTACTTTACTTATCGGGTAGTTTGATCATTTTATAGTCCCATGATATTTATTGTATTTATTTAATATGGTCATTTTACAAATTTAATATTTACTTTACTTGTTTTAGATAAGGGTAGTCGGGTCATTTCATAGTCTCGAATATTTATTACACTTATTTCCCAAGAAGGGCGGTATGGTCATTTTCACTTTCTATAATATTCACTTTACTTATTTCCTATAAGGATAGTCTGGTCATTTTGACAAGTCTCCATAATATTTATTACACTAATTTCCATTAAGGGTAATATGGTCATTTCATAGTTTGTAATATTTACTTTACTTATTTCCGATAAGGGTGTGGTGTGGTCATTCGTACAGTCTCTATTACATTTTATTAACCTTATTTCCACGAAGGGTAAAATGGTCATTTTCACATACTATAATATTTACCTTCACTTATTTTTTGATAAAGGGCAGTTTGGTCATTTATAGTCTCCTGATGTTTATTGCATTAATTTAGTAAAGGGTAATATGGTCATTTTCATGATTAAATATTAACTTTACTTATTTTTAATAAGGGTAGTCTGGTCATTTCACACTCACAAATAATATTTATTGCACTAATTTCTAGTAAGGGTAATATGGTCATTTTCACTGTCCTGTAATATTTACTTTACTTATTTCCAATAAGGGTAGTCCTGGTCATTTTCCCTGTTTCCATAATATTTATCGTATATGTTTCCAATAAGGGTAAAGTGGTCATTTTCATAGTCTATAATATTTACTTTAATTATTTCTGATAAGGGTAGTCTGGTAATTTTCATAGTCTCCATGATATTTATTGTACTTATTTCCATTAAGGGTAATATGGTCATTTTCAGTCTGTAATATTTACTTTACTTATTTTCGATAAGGGTAGTTTGGTAATTTTCATAGTCTCCATGATATTTATTGTATTTATTTCCAGTAAGGGTAATATGGTCATTTTCACTGTCTATAATATTTTACTTTACTTATTTATGATAAGGGTAGTCTGGTCATTTTCATAATCTCCTGAATATTTATTACACTTATTTCCAGTAAGGGTAAAATAGTCATTTCCATAGTATGTAATATCTACCTTACTTATTTCTGATAAGGGTAGTTTGGTCATTTTCATAGTCTCTATGATATTTATCGCACTTATTTCTCAGAAGTGTAATATAGTCATTTTCATAGTCTCCATGATATTTATCGCACTTATTTCTAAGTAAGGGTAATATGGTCATTTTCACAAAGAAGGTTAATATGGTCGTTTTCAAAATGTGTAATATTTCCTTTACTTATTTCCGATAAGGGTAGTTTGGTCATTTCCACATTCTCCATTATTTCTAAGTAAGGGTAAGATGGTCATTTTCACTATTCGTAATATTTTCTTTACTTATTTCTTATAAGGGTTGTATGGTTATTTTCATAGTCTGTAATATTTACTTTACTTATTTCCGATAAGGGTAGTTTGGTCATTTTCACAGTCTGCATAATATTTTGTTGCACTTTTTTCCATTAAGGGTAATATGGTCATTTTAATAAATTGTAATATTTACTTTACTTATTTACTTTAAGGGTAATATGGTCATTTTAACAGTCTGTAATTTTCACCGTCTTCTAAGAAGCGTATATGTCAAAGTCAAATTTCTATAAAGTCATGACTTGTTGACTTGGTCTTGATCATGTTTTCTAATATTAAGAAAATTAAAAAGAAAAAGAAAAATATATTTTGATTTATAGAAATGAAATATAATTGTTAGTTTGTACAAATGTGGGAAAATTAGTGACAAGTAAAATTCAAAGTGTTATAATTTTGGGGTTGTTTTAGATGTTGTGAAATATTTGGGTGGAATCATCACTTTGATTTATAATTGTGATTGTCTGTAAAATTGTCAACAAATATTATTGTGACTAATAAAAGAATTTAATATTCCTAATTATTATCACGTAATACAAAATTTAATA